>ML413419.1:0-76797 GCA_005239525.1 Nicotiana knightiana
GACTTTGTAATAGGATTAAGTTTTATGTTATACAATAATGGGAGTTGTTTAATAAGTAGAGACAGAGTAATCTTTTTTAAAAACATAACCCATACGCCTGTACAGACAACTAAAATAAAGACAATTTTAAGGCAAAAAGATCTAGAAGATATAAAACAAGATAAATTTTGTGAAGAATGCGAGACTAATAAAACTTGTTGTAAAAAAGAACTAAATTTACTATTAGAAGAAGACGAAATCTTGGATAAAAACTATGATTTTATAGAAGTAGAAACAGAATTATACAATTTCCAAAAAGGAATAAAAAGAATAGGAATAATAGAAAACCAAAAGGACCTAGACAGCATAATTACAATTCTAGATGAAATAGAAATAATAAGAGAAAAACCCTTAAGATATTGGGAAAATAATAAGATATTATGTAAGTTAGATATTATAAATCCAGATTATGTAATAAAAACAACCTCGATAGAAGCAACAAATCAAGATATAGAGGATTTCAAAATCCAAATTAAAGAACTATTAGAATTAGGAGTAATAAGAAGATCAACATCTAGTCATAGATCATCAGCGTTTATGGTAAGAAACCATAGCGAAATAGTAAGAGGAAAGGCTAAAATGGTAATAAATTATAAAATACTCAATGATAATACGAACACAGACGAATATAAATTACCAGATAAAACTGAATTAATAAATAGAATACAAGGAAAAAGAATCTTTAGTAAATTTGACTGTAAATCATGATACTGGCAGGTAAAAATGCATAAAGATAGTATAGCATGGACGACATTCACTTGTCCAAAAGGGCATTTTGAATGGCTAGTAATGCCCTTTGGGCTCAAAACGGCACCGCCGATCTTCCAGAGAAAAATGGATAATATCTTTGGAGAATACAAAAGATTTGTACTTGTATACGTAGATGACATCCTAGTTTTTAGTAAAGATATAAAAGAACATTTAGGGCACTTACAGACAGTCTTTAGACTTTTTGTAGAAAATGGAATAATAATTAGCAAGAAAAAGATGGAATTGTGTAAAAATTATATAAACTTTTTAGCAGTAACCCAAGGAGAGGGAAAAGTAAAGTTACAGCCTCATATAACTAAAAAGGTTTTAGAAATGCCAGATAAACTAAATAATACAAAAGAATTACAAAAATTCTTAATAATTATTAATTATGCAAGACCATTTATAAAAGATTTAGGAAAAATAGCTGGACCTTTATATTCAAAGACATGTATAAAAGGACAAAAACAGTTCAATACAGAAGATATTAAGATTGTCCAAAAAATAAAAGAAATGATAAAAGAAATCCCTGATCTAAATCTACCATTAGAGACAGATTATATTATAATAGAAACGGATGGTAGTTTAGATGGATGGGGAGCTATATTAAAGGCTAGACCCAATAAATATAGTGATAAAAAGCAAGAGAAAATATGTGCATACCATAGTGGAAAGTATAAAGAAAAAGGAAATATGAGTAGTATAGATGCCGAGATATTAGTAGTAATATATGGATTAAAAAGTTTTAGACTATATATTCTCAATAAATCAGAAATATTAGTTAGAACAGACTGCGAAGCAATTGTAAAATTTCATAAAAAGACTAATAATAAAAGTAGCAGTAAAAGAAGATGGTTAAACTTCTTAGATACAATTTCTATATACAATATAGAANAACAAACAGACAGTATTGAGTAATGTACAATTTAGACCTCACAATTTAGTAAATAATACTTTAGAAAGAATGTATTTTGGAAAATACAATCTTATTGCATACCCTTCATCTAATCTGACTTTTAGACATTTGCCAGACCACTCTATAGATAGACAACAAAAGTGTTTGATAGACAATATATGGATTTCACATAACAAGCAAGACACAAAACATCTCATTGCATCTTTAAATGCTCTGGGACAGTATTTTACAGATAAAAATAGAGACAAAAAGTTTAAATTTTATGTAGTTATACACGGAAAAATAAATGGAATTTTTCATACTTGGATTGAGGTAATAGACTCAATCAAAGATGTAGATAAACCACTTTTTAAGGGATTCAATGATTTTACGGAAGCTTTAGACTATGCTAGAGGAATTTTAGGACCAAACTACTATATTTCACCATCCCTTAGACAGAACCCAGAAAAAACACCACAATACAATATACAGAAAGATACAGACAAGATCATATTCTGCGACCACTGCCACTCCATGACTGAAGCCTTCAAAAGACTAAATCAAAAGAATGAAGGACTGGTCCAAGAAAATACAAATCTTGAAAAAAGAATGGAGATTCTGAAGAAACAGCTAAGACAGACAGAGCACGAACTAGCTCAAGCCAAGGGTTTTCCATCCCAACAAAAAATGGATGAGATGGGTGTACATTCCCCTCTGAATGTTAAGAAATCTACTGTATCAGATAGAGATACAGCTAGTCCGGTTCAAACGGTAGCCGGTAAAGACTCATCAAATCCGTTGACAGCTGTCACTTTGCTAAAAAGTGAAGATGAAGGAACTTCATCACAGACTAAAAGAAAACTACCAAAGACGCTAAGACAAAAAAAAAGAAGAAGAAATCAGTAGCAAAAAGGAGGGAAATATAACAAATAGTACAACAGACATTAGAAGATTATTTCAAAGGAAAGGAGAACGAAGACAAACATATTAACCCAACTCCAGAAACAGGATCTAGAGACGGATCTAGAAATGAAGACTCCAATTCCGAAGACTCTAACTCTTAAGAAAATGATCAGAGGATAAATTATTTTCAAGACGCCCAAGACCCAGACGACGATGACTCATGAATGAGTTTCGATTCCATAGCAATACACAATCTCACCACGTAAAAAAAAAGCGTGTATATACAAGTATAAATACAAGTACGAATACGTATGAATGTCAGTTCCAATAAAGAGGAAGACGACGAAAGAAAAGAAAAGGAATCTGCTTTAATAAAGTAGCTACAGGAGAAAGGACAATAATGCAAAGCCATCTTCAACGACTTCACGTGACGATGGGGCCCAAAGTGTACCCGGCTGAGTCATAAAGATGCTTTTGTAATTTGAAATCCGCATTTGAAGTCTGGATTTTTGCCTATAAAAGGAGAAGCTCACTAGCAAAAAGAAGCAAGAAAAACACGGAAGCAAAAACCATTCTTCAAAACCTAACTCTCCAAAAAATCCTTATGTTTCTTCCCTTAGCCAAAATATCCTCTCCTCTAGTATAAAACTTTCTTTGTAAATTTTTAAATATTGTGCAAGTAAGCTAAGTAGGAGCAAAGTTTCCGGGTTTACCTGAAAGGGAAAACTCACCTCACTCCTTAACTATGTAAGTTTTATATGTTTTATATTCTCTGTAATATCTTCCCCTATATGTAAATTACAAGTTTTATGTTATGATTGTCTTTACGTGAAAAAAATCTTTTTAAGTTGTTTTAACATGAATCTGTTATACCTAGTAAATGGTTATTCTCTTAATTTCTTAATAACTTCGATGGATTAACCTGTACATTCCTTGACATTGAAGGGGCTATTGTTAAAGTCCATTTGATAAGAGGACGCTTTAAATAGCCATGACTAGGGTGTGGTTAAAGAAGATAGTTGTTAGGAGTATAGATTAAGAGAAAGAGATGAACAGTAAAACAGGGTTCATGACTGAACAGAGTCCAGATTAAAAAAAAAAAGGGAAGAAAAATCAGAGAATTAATTCATAGAATTTACATGATTAATTGAGTAAGAAGAGGTGAGTAAGTACCGAGTAAGACAATACAACTAAAAGAAAACAACTTTCTTAAGCAACCCTCTATTCAAACAATACATTTTCAAAGAAAAATACATTTTCATAGAAATATCATAACCCCTCTTTTATATATCTATATATATACCGAAGTCTTGTTGCGGCATTGCAACCCGATCCATATACCTCACATAGCTCACAGCTCAGCACTCAGGCCCTATCTCATTCACTAACCTCTCCAGCCTCTCGTGCTCACAGAAATCATAATATTCAGCCCAAATAGAGAATACAACAAGTATTAACAGGAAATGAGAGAGAACGGAGATATGATACACAAGTAAGATGGTGAGTGAGTACAAGACATCAATTAGCAGTCAATTCAACAAGTATACGACTGATGCGGAATCCAACAATGATATCATATGGCCTAAGTATGGTTTCTAACATGAATTTCAGTCAATTGCTCAAAGACAAGGAAAAACAGGTAATAACAATGGGCTATTTGACTTTACAGTCTCACGGGACGGACCAAGTCTCAATCCCTCATGGTGCACGCTCACACGCCCGTCACCTAGCATGTGCGTCCCCTCCAAATATTCACATCATACCAATGCTCGGGGTTTCATACCCTCAAAACCAGATTTAAGAATATTACTTACCTCAAGCGTGCAGAAATCCTACTCGAAATTCCCTTGCCTCTCGAATCGGCCTCCAAATGCCTCGAATCTAGCCACAAACAGTACGAGATAATCAATATAGGCTAAAAGAATCAATTCCAGCAGAAAACTACCAAAATATAGCTCAAAATCCAAAATCGGCCCAACCCGGACCCCGAGCCCACATCTTGAAACCCGACTAAAGTTACAAAACCCGACAGCCCATTCACTCACGAGTCTAACAATACCAAATTTATCAAAATCCGACCTCATTTTCCCCTCGAAAACCCCAAAATTTATTCTCAATTCTCAAGCCCTAATCTCCTAATCTCACCTCAAAAACTCATCAACTAGGTGTAAAATTTGTAGGAAAACACCATTATTGAAGATAAATAGGCACAAGGAAATACCCCAGCGATTACTTCAAAATCCCTCTCAAAATCCCCAAAGTTCCGAGCTAAAAAATGATGAAAATGGTGAAAAATCTCGAAGTCTTCTATTTATAGGTTCTGCCCAGACTTTTCGCACCTGCGACTCAATATGCGGATCTGCGGAGCCGCATCTGCGGACAAAGCTCCACTTTTGTGGAAAACCTACTTAAACACGGCCTCAACTTCTGCGATCAAGTGACCGCATCTGCGCTCTTCGCAGGTGCGGGAGTCACATCGCACCTACAGTCCAAACACACTCCTATGCCCCAAAGTCCGCTTCTGCGGCCATCGCAGGTGTGGGCATGCCATCGCATCTGCGCCCTCTACCCAAATCTTCCTTGGCCTCACCTGCGATCCTTGCCTCTCTTTTGTGGCTTGCACCTGCGGTTCCCACTCCGTAGGTGCGGTTACGCCAGTAGCAGTAGCACTTCAGTTGCAATTCCTCAACTCAAATCAAGCCGTCAACCACCTGAAATCATCCCGAGGCCCTCAGGACCTTGACCAAACATACCAACAGGTCCTATAACCTGATACAAACTTAGTCAAACCTTCGAGTCACTCAAAACAACAAAAACAAACCAAATTACACCGGTATTCAAGCATAAAGAACTTCTAAACTTTCGAATTCCACAAACAACGCCGAAACCTACCAAACCACGTACGATTGACAACAAATTTTACACACAAGTCAAAAATTCCACCATGAACCTGATCCAACTTTCGGGAATCCAATCCGACCCCGATATCAAAATTTCCACTGCCGGCCAAAATCGCCAAAATTCCAACATTCGCCAATTCAAGCCTAATTCAACTACGGACCTCCAAAACACATTTTAGACGCGCTCCTAAGTCCAAAATCACCTAAAGGAGCTAACGGGACCATCAAAATCCAAGTCTGATGTCGTTTACACACAAGTGAACATCCGGTCGACTTTTCCAACTTAAATTTTCAATTAAGAGACTAAGTGTCTTAATTCACTGCGAAATCACTCCGGACCCGAACCAATCAACCCGGTGAGACATAATACGACTGTGAAGCACAAAAAAAGCAGAAATGGGAGAAACGGGGCTATAACTCTCTAAACGACTGGCCGGGTCGTTACAATTTGGTGGGATAGTTTCTAGGGGTTTTGACACAGTGTGACAATGTACCCACATAATTAGCAGAAAATAGCCCTAGTTATAAATATTGGCACCAGACAGCCAATAAATATATATCACAACAATAATCTGTATATAAAAATGTATTTCACAACTATATTTTCCTTTTTGTGCATATGATCACGCCCAACTGTAGTCCTAAAAAGGATAAGCGGTCGATGCAGATGTAATCCGGTCCAAGAGTTCGGATTCGAATCCGACAGATAACTAAGGTTTAACTGCATTTGTTCAATACTGCTAAGAAACACAAGTCCAAATAATTTCTTAGTTGTAAAGATTATAATATTTATTTCTAACTAATTAACTAACAACTATTATAAATTAGTAAAATTATCAACTAACAAGGATGAAATTTGAGACAAGATTAATGAGGTCTAGAGTTATGATTTTCCCAATTGCTGAAATGCTTCCCACTACGTCTTCTATAATTTTGCCTAAGTATTCTCTACCGATCGTGAGTACTTTGGGTATCGTAGCTCTCTCTCGAGAAACTACCACAATTTACTAGACATATTCTCTCGAACTACGCTAGCTGGCAATAATTCACAGCTCATTGCAATTGCACCAAGGTTTTGTTATCTGTACTCATACCTTTAAACCCTCTGCATTGATCTCCCACATACATTAGGAGTGATGTTGTTCAACCACTACCTAAATGCGTACTCTCTCTCGAGCAATATACACACTAAATATACACAATTAATTGATGGTCATTCAATCAATAACAATAAACACGTAGTTTAACAAACAGAGAAATCCAACGGCTCAATTATATAAAAATGTAATAAGAATTCATCCTACAAAAGGTTCCATCATAACCCTAGATAAAAAATTAGTTATTCATAACATTATACAAAACTACAATACTAGAATTCATAACCAATAACGAAAATAAGAAGAAGGAAGTGAAAAACTCGTAGAAGAATTCTCCCCGGCAACAGCGCCAACATTTGATCACGCCCAATTCTAGTCCTAAAAAGGATAAGCGGTCGCTGCAAATATAATCGGGTCCAAGAGTCCGGAGTCGAATCCCACAGAGAACTAAGGCTTAGTTATATTTGTTCAATATTGCTAAGAAATACAAGTCCAAATAATTTTCTAGTTATAAAGATTATAATGTTTATTTATAACTAACTAACTAACAACTATTATAAGGCAGTAAAATTATCAACTAACAAGGATGAAATTTGAGACAAGATTAAGGAGGTCTAGAGTTATGATTTCCCCAATTGTCGAAATCCTTCCCGCTACGTCTTCTATAATTTTGCCTAAGTATTTTCTACCGATCATGAGTACTTTGGGTGTCATAGCTCTCTATCGAGCAACTACCACAATTTACTAGACATATTCTCGAACTACGCTAGCTGGCACTAATTCACAGTTCATTACGATTGCACCAAGGTTTTGTTATCTCTAATCCCACCTTTAAACCCTCCGTATTGATCTCTCACATACGTTAGGAGTGATATTGTTCAACAACTACCTAAATGTGTACTCTCTCTCGAGCAATATACAGACTAAATATGAAGAGTTAATTGATGGCCATTCAATCAACAACAATAAACATGTAGTTGAATAAACAGAAAAATCCAACGGCTCAATTATATAAAAACGTAATAAGAATTCATCCTACAAAAGGTTCCATAAAAACCCTAGATAACGAATAAGTTATTCATAATAGTATGCAAATCTACAATACTAGAATTCATAACCAATAATGAAAATAGGAAGCAGGAAGTGAAAAACTCGTAGAAGAATTCTCCGCCTTGCTCCTAGTATGTTCTTGCCTCCTTTGGTCAATAATCCTCTCTAAGAACGTCCCCCCTCTTTTCTTTCAAAAGTGAGTTTAAAGACTATTTATATGGGGTAGGGTTAGCATGAGGCGAAATAATACAAGCCCACTTCGAAACAACCTTTTTAGGATAGCTCGTTCACTCTCTCGTGTGCACGCGAGAGTGAATGAGCGACGTTCTTCTCCTGTTTTTTTCCTTCTAGGTCTCTCATGCACTTCCATTCCTTTTTTCCATAATCCGCTATTTTCTTCCTCAAGCTAACTCGTCCATTCTCTCGTGTGCACGCGAGAGGGAACGAACAAAGTCCTTCTTTTGTCTTTTGGTGCTCAATCAACTTGTTTGGCTCATTTTTCGTCTAACTTGCTCCTACACATAAGAATTCACGTAATGAGCATAATTCACTACAAAAACTCATGTAACCTACCCTAACCACACAACTTATGAGATGAAAGTACACCGAAAAATATGCATTTTGGCTGTTTATCAGCATATCAAAACATATATATATATATATATATATATATATATATATAAATTTTATTTTCTTTCTTTGAAATTTTCTATGTGCATAACACAAAAAAATTATATTATTTGTATATCACACTGCATTTATCTATTTTCTGCCTTTTATGATGTTGTTACTATTTCTACGGTTTCTGTTGATGGTATTGATATATTATCTCTTCTTATTTTCTTTCCGCCTTCTTGAGTCGAGGGTCTATTGGAAACAACCTCTCTACCTCATCGGGATAGGGGTAAGGTCTGTGTACACAGTACCCCACCCAAACCCCACTTGGGAATTTTACTGGGTTGTTGTTGTAGTTGTTGTTGTATATCACAATGCATAATACATAAAAAATAATGTGTATATCAAAATATATATCAAAACTTTCCTTCTTTATGTATATCTGTTGCTACCAAACGCACACACAA
The DNA here is from genome assembly GCA_005239525.1 of Nicotiana knightiana. Lineage (NCBI taxonomy): Eukaryota > Viridiplantae > Streptophyta > Magnoliopsida > Solanales > Solanaceae > Nicotiana > Nicotiana knightiana. Next base: position 8,717 of record ML413419.1, read on the forward strand.
GTATACGTGGTCGTACAACTAATAAAATGATAAGTTGAGTGTCGAAGACTTGTATCAACTACTCACTAAATTTACTAAAATTTTTATTTACTCAAGTCAAAATCAAGTCCAAGAATATGATTATACTAAACTATAATTCTAAGTAATAACTAAATTATCAAGTAACAAGTTCATTTTTGTGTATTCAGTAGAGATAAATATTCCAGGGTTGTGATCGATTCACCATTCATATTGTGTTCTAATTAACTCTCCATTTCATACAATTCACTCATGGTTGCTAATTAATCGATAATTGCTATCATAGCCTTATCCCGAAGTACTACTCGCATATTCGAAATAGATTAACGCCTATATTCCTATGAAATTAATCTATTAAGTACGCATTAAGAATACGATATTAATTAAGCACGGTGACTAGGTATATTCCTATCCTAACCACAAATCCGCTCCCCCTAAGAGTTAAGATCGCTCTCTCTTCAATTCTTCTCTAATCTATACATGGCTTTTCCAAGCATAGCATAGATAGTAAATAGAAGCTAACTGCCGGCCATACAATTAAGCAATTAATCACAAAATTGAAGAAACAACCATATATTAGTGAAGTATAATCAAGTTTAAGTAGACGTTAAACAACAATATTCATGGCTAAATCACAACCCTAGAATAATGGATTTTTAGACACTCATGATGTAATCAAACAAATTCATAAGTGTTGAATAATTGAAAATACTAGAAAAAGATGAAGAAAACTGAGATCTCTACACTTCCGAATGTTCTCGTGTGTAGTTTTCCTCCAAGTGGCGTCACCCCCTTCACAAATAAGTTTAGTCTTACTTTTGTACGTGTTGGGTAGGTCTAGGGCCGAAATAACCGTGTCCCGAGTGCAATAGGAGAAAATTCATGCCACTGGCACCCCTGGTCAGCGCCAGGTGCCCTCCATAGCGGTGCCTTCTTTGAGCACACTTTTTCCAGTGCCACAGGTGGCTCAAGGCGCTGTTTGTTGCGCTCCACTGTCCCCTTTGCCCGTTTTCGTCCGTTTTGGCTCTCATTTCGTACATTTCGCCCCCGTTTGCTCCCGGATAATTCTTACACATAAAAACACTTCAAATTAATATAAATCATCATGTTTAACATCCAAAATCCACGAAACAAAAGTAAAATATGAGGCGATATACATACAAATATATATACTTTAAGAGAAACATCAACACCCCACACTTAGACTCTTGCTCGTCCTCGAGCAATGGGACTAACAACTACACTCCAACAACACACAAAGTTCACTATAAAGGAGCATTTTAACTTTTAATCACACAATTTACCCTTGGCTATGATCAATACCGGCAATCAAGCATGAATATACAAAAATTCACATTCTTCCCTTTTTTAAACATGCCCAAGTATAACAATTCAATTCAATCACTCCAATAGCCTATTTGCAACCACCAAACCTCAAGAGTCAACTTGTAACCACTAAGCACTCCCAACTTACGCACTTACCCAACAAGAAAGTTTACAACATTACCAATTGTTCATGAGATCATGTGTCCTCACCAACGAACAAAATAGTGAATATAGACTAGTCCACACATTCAAATATGCTTTTGAATATAATTTAAGGACATCACACAATTGAACAAAATTTCACTCACTCTCACAAAGAATTCATATGCATCCCCTGCTCGTACCATAAGCTTTCCCACAGTGTAGATCTCAACTAATTTAAGCTAGCCAAATCTAGGATCAATTAGGACTTTAAGGTTGTAATGTAGGCTAAGGGACGGGTATGATATATTAATGAATAGTGGCTAACCATCCTAAGCAATTTAATACACTACATTCACAACTCAAACACATATTCTTCTCAACCAATTCACTTGCCACAAACCATATACAACATAGCCCTTTTTCCAATTAAGCACTTCTATACTCCCACTAGAACAATTTAATAATAAGTGGAGGTGTATGTTTTTTTTCTACATACTTTGACTATCAATTTTTTTTTTCTTTTTCTTCTTCCCCCTTTTTTGTCTACATACACTCCATACATTAAGGTTCATCGGCTAGTGACTTTTGATTTCAACTTTAGTGCACCAACATGCCCTTCCATGGCTCCACTCAAAAACTAATCCCCAATATCTCACCTTACTTCCTTTAGCGACTAAGTGCCTTAGGAGGTAAAGGTTCAACAATTTCAGATTAAGAACAAAATACGGGTATGACTTGTAATGTGGGTGCCAAAGAAAAGGTCTATAGGCTCAAAGGGGCTGGCAATGGAATTTTTTTTATGTGACAAGAACATCTATGATCAAGCAAAAAAAATGCCTACATCATCTCCTAGATTAGAATAACCTACAATTTCACTTCGATTAACACACGGGGTAAGTTTTAGACTACACAGGATAGCATAGAAAATCACTAGGCCTCACACGCACATTGCAAATGACTCAATCACGAAGGTTTTGTTCAACTCTCAAGTCAAGCAAGCACACATAATTGAGAAAATTAAGCAATATTGCACTATGTGGCATACAATTCAAACAACTAAGCTAAGGCATTACAAAATAGGCTATGTACTTTACTTAGGCGCCAGAGGTCAAACCATATACAAGGGAACACAGAATGTATGTCATAGCTTAATGTGCCAGCACCAAACACGTCAATGAGTAATTCATAGTCACTCAGTTTCTTCCTAAATACTCCTAAGAAAAATTTAAATACCCAGTTCGAGCTACACCCTTGGAAAAGAACCGGTGTCCAAAGAAACACCAAGGAACACTACCTAGCTATCCTAAAAAAACAATCTCTTTGGTGTTGTTTTTTAATTGGACTTTATCCCTCAAGAAAATTGTCCAACAGATCCATCGTCGGGAAAAAGCCGAGCTTTTCCAATTTTTTTTAAAATTGAAACAAACTAAACAAAATAAAACTAGTTAAAACTAATTAAAACAAAACATGTTTATACAAGTTATACAACTACACTAAGAGTAGCATTCCTCCCACCCCACACTTATAACATACATAGTCCCCGATGCATATAAGAACAAAAACAAAGTAGGGTGAAAAGAAAACTCCCTGTCACTCGGAGTCCTCCATCTCAGCTTGTCCTCCATCAGCAGCTCCAGGCTCATCATCATCAAGGCCTAGAGGCACCAAAGCCAGGGGCCCGTAACCTCATCACCCCCATCATCCTCTGTATCTGAGCCTCTGACTGTGTTGACGTCCTCTGATGAATGAACGGGGCTTCCAGGTGTAATCCCCAACATCTCCTTGGATGAACTGGACAATACATTGCGTAACTGCATACGCTCCTCATTTGAAATGAAGGACCTGCTCATTAAAAAATTTAAAGACTTGTAGATATACCTGCTGAAGTTCTCGTCTCTTTTGTATCTTGCCACCTGTGTAAGCTTAGACGATGTCTCCAGCAATGATGTGATGTCCATTATCCCTGTAGGATCCTCCACCAACTCATTGTATCCCGGGTACTCTGGCATTCCTCGGGCCATTAGATAATGGGTTAGCAAGTTTGTCGCGCCCCCTTTTTCCTCGCGGAGATTGGGTTCATGACATTGGTTGGAACAACTCATTCCTTTTGGGAAAGGGGGTTTGCATATTTTGAAGAGTCACCACCTAACGACTTTAACGTTGCATTAGAGAACCTACGGGGTTCAATTATAACTACGTTGCTAACCAGAGACTTGGGTAAGGGCTTGAAATTATCCTAAGGGGAAGGTGTTAGGCACCCCTCTAGATCCACACGTGTGGTTTCCGGCCGAATGGTTTCGTGAATTTGTACAAATAGAAAATAACAAATAAAGGCTCAAATAAGAGGGGATTTAATCCTTAAACATGCAGATCTTTGAAAATGGTAAAAGAGATTAGACTTTGGAATTACGAGCTAAGCATATAAAAGGTGTCCTAGGTTTATAATAATATGGATCACATCAATGCAATACCCGGTAATCACTCCTCGAAGAGGGGCTATACGTGGTATTATCGCACCGGTCATCATATCCATATTCTACCCTTCCCATCCCATAAAGGTGATTAAAGCGTGTGTTGGTCAAGAAACTTATTGCGTGCTATTACTCATCCCATCCTATCAGTCTTAGAGGAAGTTAGGGACTACTATTCCTAGAGGGTGAGTACTAGGCTAAACCCCTAGATTTAAAGTACAAAATGCTAAACGACAAACAAAACAATTAGGACTGCAAATACAGGGAAACATATAGAGGCAGATATGGGGCTCAGATATTCCTCCCCCAATTATACACATAAAATAGCACGACTAAAACACAAGTAAAGTCTTTAACTTCAGGACCTAAAGCATGATGTATAGGCGAGAATATAGTAGTGAGGCAGTGTTTTTACTGAGTTTCATAGAAAAGGATCTTTACCAGATTCAGACTATCAATCCTGACCTATTATTAACCAAACATCACACAGAAAGAAGGTAGATATCCAGTTTTAATAAGTTTAATACCTAACGCTTGCCTAGGCGTATTAAACCGCTCAAGTTACACTCTTTTAGCTTTTTTAGAAAATAGTAGTTAGATAAGGATGAGTTTGTTTTTAATCTTAACTAAGATAAAGGGGTGAATATAAATGCAATCCTAAGGACATGGCATCTAAATGCAAAACAAGGTGCAGAAGGATGCAATTTTTTTTACATGCTGTTCTAGATGCATGAGCGTCTTTAGTATTAGATCTATTTCTTAGCAAGATTCATTAACACATTCTGACTAAAAACAGAACATACGGAGACGTAATTCCTTGTTAAGTTACTGAAACCTAATACATGATTTCTAGGTGTTCATAGCAGCAATTTATTTTAACACATAATTTTGGCATAAATAACATGAGCATGCTGAGAATGAAATCCTAAGGGGACATGATTTCTAAGATACAAGATTTGACAATAATTAGTTATTTAGCCTAAAACGGGATTTCTAGATGAAACAATTGTGAGAATGCTGAAACAGTAATATTATAACAACCATTTTTCTGTTGTTATTCAACTATAAACATGATTTCTAAGTATGATGAGATGCTGACATGAATGGACCTAAGTATCATGATATCTAATGCATGTATGTCATGTATTCCTAAGCATGGTGGCTATTGTGCATATATGAAAGCAAACCTATAAGCATGGTTTCTACCCGTATCTATACTAAACATGCATACCCCACCCATTTCACTATTCAGCCCCAGAATCATTTTTACAATTAATTATTACAGACCAGCATTTCACAAATTTCATAAGTAAATAAAGAAATTAAGAAGTTACACTATAGGGAGCCTAACAATAAGCCCAAATCCTCAGATCCAACAATGCCATATGCCATGACCTTTTATAACCCAAGTGTGTCCGAGTTCCTAAGGACCTCAGAGGATCCCATGCAGTGCTCACACCCAGGTACCCTAGCCAGGAATGAGTAAGTGCAGTGTGGGAATGCCAACCTTGTGTGTTAGAGTTCAATGGGTACTCAAATTGTCCCCAAGGCAGTGCTCACGCGAAGGGGGCTGAACTTAGAACTAAAAGTAGTGAGATGTGCTCATAGTTTTAAAAAGTTAAGTTGGAAATAGTTTTCTGAAATAAATATTTTGAAATAAGCCTTGAAGAACAACTGAGAGTTTGCTTTTATGAAAAACCAGTTTTAGGAGGAAAAGAAACAGGACAGTCAGCAACTGAAAAACATACACAGTTTAGGAAACAAACACAGTGAGGGATAGGGGAACTGGGGACAAATAAGTCACATAGTGGAAACAGACTTGCACACAAGTAGACCTCAGAGTAGTATTACAGGACCTAAGCAGTCATAGCATAGTTTGTCACAGAGTATTCATGCTAGGATCCCAAATAACATCAAATTAAGGGGTGTCAGGATTACATGGCAACTAAGTGTCAGGAATGCATGCTTATAGTGTCAGGAATCAGGGGTAAGGCAGAATCATAGTGAAACAGATGAGAAAAGCAATAGATATGCTGAACTAAAGGGAAAGGGAGATCATATGGACATAGTAGACAGGCTAATTGCAAGGCAAGCATCAGAACCACACATAGAAGCATAAGACGAACGAAAAGAATCATAATACAAACAAAAACATATTATTTTGGGTGCTATAAACATAAACTGAAAAACATACCAGTTTTGAATGAAAGACTGAATAGAGAGTGAAGAGCAGTAATGTGAAGAACAGTAAAGCAGTAGAGTAATAAAATAGTAGAATCACTCAGTCTTGGCTTTCAGCCGACTGAGTTTCAAATAAACACAAGAGAAGCAAGAGAGTGTATGTGTGGGTGTAGGAGAGAGCTCAGAACAGTATGTATGTTCCTCCTCTTGTTATTGAAAGACTAGAAGTATAGATAGTTTGAAGTTATGTAGCAAATAAGGCAAGAATCATAGTTCAGCAGTAAATTATGGAATTATGTACTAATTATAATCACATCAGTGTCCGGACTCCCTTTAATTAGGGTGTCAGGACTCAAACAGATACAAGTTGTATCAAGTAAGGAAAGGGAGAAATTACAGGACTAACTTTTACATAATTAAAGCATGTGGCATGTAATAAGGGCTGAATACAGAATGCTCCGAGTAAAGAAAAGTATATGTCAAATATTTGAAAACATATTTAGGCACATAAATATGGTAGAATACAATTTGATTTTGAAAATAAATCACATGAATCACGTATAAGACTAAAATCATAAGGGAATCAGTTTTAATTAAGGAAAGTGTCACACAGGTAAGGAAATAATTCAAAATCAGTAAAAATGTTCTAAGGAAAACACATATGAGTTACAGTTTTTTGAGAAAAGATATCACAGATCATCAAAAATCAACAAGTAATCAAATTTACAATGAATAGCACGAAAATCAGAGAAAACCTTAGGCAAGTAGTAGAGAATAGATTGAAAACCCTAGATAAAGAAAGAATGACACAAGTTTATAGACGAACACTGATGTTAGACATAACAGAAACACATAGATAGTAACAACAACATGATAAAAATCATAGAGAAGCTCAACATCTATGAGAAATAATATCTCGTGTATTCAGACGAACATGTTACTCACTGAAGGACTCAAAATTTAGGGAAAATTAGGGTTTCAAGTAGAGCAAGTTAAAACGAAGAACAAATTTGAACCAATCATTGAATAACAAAGAAAACATAGAATAATATTAAAGCAGAAGCAGAGAAATCATTTTTTAAGAAGGGGTTATGAACCCTAGTTTAAAAAATGAAAAATCGTTAAAAGATGAAGTGTTTTTTTAGATAAAACATGTAAATAAACTTTCATAATATCATAAATCTAAAGCAGATCTAAAAGAAATCGAAAAGACATAGGGTTAGGGTTTCGTGGAACCCAGAGAAAAATAGCAAAAATCCTCAAAGACGTCGCCGGCTTAAGCCGAACATGTTGTAATCCATACTCAAACGGCCGGGGGAGGTCGGAAAGTAGCATGCGAACCATGGGAGGTGAGTGGAACGCTCCAGGTTCGCCTGAGGGCCCTAGGGTATCACTGGACCGGTGTAAGGTGGATAGATAACCAGGAGATGATGAAGAACCACGGTTTCCGGTGAGGGAATCAGCCGGAGAAGGTGAGCAGACCCCATCGGAGGAGGGAAGCCAAGGGAGGCTTCTAGGGAGAGCTAGAGAGAAATAAAGAGAGATAGAGAGAGATAGAGAGAGAATGAGTGTTGAGAGAATGAGGGGCCGGAGGGGGGGGGGCTAGTTGGGAGTTAATTAAGCTAACTTAGATCTGGACCGTTGATCTCATATGATCAACGGTTCAGATCAAGTATGGGGTTGGGCCGGGTAGGAATGGGTTTGGGTTGGGTTAGAGAATGGGTTTTGGGTCAGGTGGGGGTTGGTTTAAAATTGGCTATAATTTAAATAAAAATGGGCTAAACGTTAAATACCCTATTAAATAAGATAATTAATTAATTAAAATAGCAAATAGTTGTAAAAAATGAAATTGAGACCAAATAAATGAAATTAAGGCGATGGACTAATATATAAAAATATAAATGATCATTTATTGATTTTAAAATGGTATAAATGTACATTTGTGCTATAATTGCAAAAATTGTTGAAATTAACTAAATAATTCCAATATTGACTAATTTGTGAAATAATATAATCCTAAGGGAATTAAATAGGATATAAATAACATATTAAGCAAGAAAATGATTTGATATTATTTATAACATCATTTATGAATAATTATGGAATATAAAGTGTTAAATAAACAGGAAAATAATTTGATAAAAATACAAATAATTGTGGGAAAATACCAGTTACTGTAAAGAGTGATTTTGAAAGTATATATGCACTTTGAAAATAATTTGAGGAAAATTTGGGTATCAACAGCTGCCCCTCTTTACCCGGAAATGATGAAAGAGTTGTCGGGTAAAGATATGATGGCCAATTTTGACTGAAGGGAGATCTTATGAAAGATTTCGTCCGCACGCTGGCTTCTGAGCTGCCTACATATCCCTGGTTGTACAGGAATCAAGCCGTATGTAGTTCATGAGTCATCGGCGAAGTTTACCGGTGAAGTCTTTACAAGGACGAACGCAAGGTGCAAGGTAAGGTGAACAAAATGGTTTACGGGGTGGTTAGGAGAACTGGAGCGGTCCGCTTTTGCCTGGCTGGCTGTTCCAGCCTGATTTTTTGCAAACGAATAACAAGCATAGATTGTGCGTAATTTAAACATGATGCAGATTCCCATTGGACTATGAATGCTGTCTTTGGACGGTTGAGGATGACGTCCTTAGACCATGATGTCCTGGGGCATGAATCGCCTGATGCGGGATTCGCAGGCTATGAAATGATGTCCCAGGCCATGAGGATGGTGCCTCCGAACCAAGACACCTTTGAATAATGATATGCAAAATGATAAAAGAGATCCTCAGGCCATGACATGGTGTTCTCAGGCCATGAAGATGGTGCCTCTGAACGATGACGCCTTTAGATAGGTTGGCGATATTTCAGCCCATAAAGATGCAATAATATGATGCTGACAAGACATAGCTTAGTCTTGCGAATTAAAGGGGCCTATCTTAGCCCGAAAGGAAGCGAATAATAGAGACAGGGGTTGATCTTGAAAAGTAAATGGGAGACAGCGTTTAGTCTCGGAAGGCAGAAAGGTAGCCTTATGCAATATGCGGATGCAGATGGAGACAACGTTTAGTCTCGGAAGGCAGAAAGGTAGCCTTATGCAATATACGAATGCAGATGGAGACAATGTTTAGTCTCGGAAGGCAGAAAGGTAGCCTTATGCAATATGCGGATGCAGATGGAGACAACGTTTAGTCTCGGAAGGCAGAAAGGTAGCCTTATGCAATATGCTGATGCAGATGAAGACATCGTTTAGTCTCGAAAGGCAGAAAGGTAGCCTTATGCAATATGCGGATGCAAATGGAGACATCGTTTAGTCTCGGAAGGAAGAAAGGTAGCCTTATGCAACATGCAGATGCAGATGGAGACAATGTTTAGTCTCAGAAGGCAGAAAGGTAGCCTTATGCAGTATGCGGATGCAGATGGAGACAATGTTTAGTCTCGAAAGGCAGAAAGGTAATATTATGCAGTATGCGGATGCAGATGGCGATAACGTTTAGTCTCAGAAGGCAGAAATGTAGCCTTATGCAATATGCGGATGCAGATGGAGACAACGTTTAGTCTCGGAAGGAAGAAAAGTAGCCTTATGCAGTATGCAGATGCAGATGGAGACATCGTTTAGTCTCGGAAGGCAGAAAGGTAGCCTTATGCAATATGCGAGGAAGGACGATAGAAATACTTAGCTGGCGTTAATTGCGATAGGGAATTGTGCTAATGAAGTATCATTTGTACTGATAATAAATGTGGGCGTGTGTGATGATTTTGAGGAACGATGTCTGTCCTTTGAGCGGATAATATGTTTTGGGGCTTATGCAATTTGGTCCTGCATCCAAAGAAAGATCGTGAGTTTTGTAAGCGGGAAGGTTAGTTCGCATTCCCGCTGGCTCTGCTTGGCTTGTTGGCTTAATCTGATGATACTGTCTGTATCATTGGGGTAGCGTTCGCTAAACAGGTTGTTTCAATAAATATGCATGATTTTGTAAAAGTGTAATATATAATATAAAATAGTTTTTAGATGAACCGATGGCGTGGCACGGCTTGAGACATTGCAACCTCTTCTGCTGCGGAATTTTGAGGGTCCTCCTCAAAATTCTGCCCCAGTTTCCTGGGTGGATACCTCTGACTGCTGCTCGCGCCGTGACTGGCTGAACTTGCATCAAAATTTTGAGGGTCCTCCTCAAAATTCTGCCCTATTTTCTAATTGCGGGGAAGCATAGATTTAATTGAATTGTGACCGAACCCATAGGTCTGCCTACGTATCCCCTCTTAAATGGGAATCAAGTCCGTCATAGTTCAAATTACATCATTGAGGAAGCATAAATATTACACATAGTAGCGCTTGGCTGCATCTGAATTAATTGGCTTGGGCTAGACTTCTCCATCCATTTCTGCGAGTATAAGTGCTCCTCCTGTCAGCACTCTATGAACCATGTACGGACCTTGCCAGTTAGGAGAGAACTTCCCCTTGGCTTCATCTTAATGCGAAAAGATTTTCTTTAACACCAGCTGCCCCTGTGTGAATCGTCTCGGCTTGACTTTCTTGTTGAAGGCTCTGACCATTATGTTCTGATATAGTTGACCATGACATACTACATTCATTCTCTTCCCTTCTATGAGGGCTAGTTTCTCATAAAGTCTTCTTACCCACTCTGCATCACTGAGCTCAGCTTCCTGTATAATTCTTAGAGATGGGATCTCCATTTCGGCAGGAATTACAGACTCTGTACCATAAACTAGCATATAGGGAGTTTCCCCTGCTGACGTGCAGACGGTGGTGCGGTATCCCAGTAAGGCGAATGATAACTTTTCATGCCATTGCTTGTGCCTTTCTATCATCTTTCTTAGTATCTTCTTGATGTTTTCTGAATCTCCTAGGTTGATAATTTCAGTCTCATCCAGGTTGGACTTAGGTCTGTTCTCAAAGTTCTCAACTTCTTTGACAATCTCATCAGGTATGTCGTCTTCATCCGAATCAATGTCCGTTTGCTGCGTTGTCTCATTGCATGTCACAGTCATTGGTTCATCAAAATAAGTAATAGTAATGCTGTATAAATAAAGTAATGAGAGAAAACAATAGCAATATATCAGATGCGTAAGAGAAATTTAGAAGATGTTTTTGATAGATTGAATAACTTTGAACATTGAAGATCATTATTGCAGAAATTAAAAAATGCAGGAAAAGGAAAATCATTTAGTAAATAAAACAATAAATAATGCTTGTTTTAGCCTTGCTACCCCGAGGCTCGTCGGGCGTTGGTTGTCTTGATAGACCAGTTCTTGAGATATGTCCCCTTGATTACAGTTTGTATGGAAGGGTCTTTGGATCTGGTGCGATGGGCTGATGATGCCAGAATGTACGAACTAACCTTTGGGGAGGGGAGTAAGAAAAAATAAAAACAAAAGGTAACCAAGTCAGTGAGGATTATGAAAAGAGTATTACAATATATAAACACATAATGCGGAAATGAAAGCGTGTCCTAAGTTGGGGACCTCTTTGTGCCTGAGGTAGTCCTAGCGACAAATTGATTTGGAGAACTTAACTTGCTAAATGCCTCATTTTATTGATAATAAAATAGATGAATCCCGAAACGACAAACGAAAAATAAAAATTACTAATGGCCATTGGCCTTATTACATTGGTAGAAAAATAAAGACATTCCTATATACTTGGTCCCAAAAGGACCTTCCCCAGATTCGGCTTTCCTGCTTTCTTCTAACAGTTTTCCCAACTCGCGAAGTCCCAGCAGCAGATAAGTTCTGGCTAAATATCTTCCTACAGGTCCCTCAACCTTTTGACAATCTTTAACCCTTTTGATGAACTTTTCTTCCAAATCGATTATACCTAGTTCGAAATATCCCAGCCTTTTGTTGGCGCTAATAGCCATGTCCTTCCATTCCTCGATCAGTCTTTTGTTGGACTCATGTATCTTGTGGTGATCATCCTCATTTTCCCGGATCCTTTTACGTAACTGGCTGAACTTGACTTGTGCTTCTGCCCTTACATCTACAACCCCGTGACCTCGGACGTACCCTGGCTTGCTATGACCACCCAGATCTTCTTCTAACCAACCCAGATAGAAAGGGGTATAACTGACGTGATACCTGTCCGACTCGATGGTGTCTTTCTCAAGTATAACCTTGCAGTGCCATAGGTGCTTAGCCTGGAACTTGTGATGACATTCATTATTTTGAAATTCGGCTCGGAGATGGCTCATCTTCTTGACCCTAGGGATGACTTGTTTCCTTCCTGCCTGACTCATAACTCGAAGAGGTCCCCCTTATACCAATCAGTACCAAAAATGATGCGTCTCGGGATCGAATGATGAACTCATCCATTGGAAACCATTCGAACATCCACTGAACCTATTCTTCAGTCAGGTTATCAAGGAGCTCGACCCATCCTTCGGCGTCCTCCGGTTGAGCGAACATGTCAGGGATATAGTTCATTCTCTTTGGGTGATGGAAAGCGATGTGGTCATCCCACATTCGGCGGTGGATGTCCTGTCGATATTACCCTTTTTAGAGATGTTCTACAAGACAGAGTTAGAGTAACAGATTGACACCTTCGAAATGCTTTGCTCCTTGTTGACATTTTTCTAAAGCACGGTACATATCTGCTATGATCATGGGCACAATTCTGAAATATTGCTCATTTAACCCTTCCATTGCGGTCTTAGTTACCATGGCTAGCCTGGTATGGATCCTTTCTTTCTTCATCGGGAACACGATCAATCCTAAAAAGCAGACCATAAACACAAACACTCGGCGATGGACGTGTCCCAGAGAGGTGATAGCAAACTCATCATGGTAGGTACAGTATGATTCGCTATAGCCATACCATTCGTACAGGAAATCAAAAGGTATGTACGAATCCTCCAGACATACCAATTCCGCGTCCTTTTTCAGACCCATCATTTTGAGGAAACTTTTGTCTGTGCGGTTCTCAGGCATCAGCAACCCCGGTGTTTCCCATACTAGGTTAGCCAACCCCCTATCTCTTCTATCAACGGTGCCATTTTGATGTTCCCAAAGCGGAACACAGATCTTTCGCGAGCCCAGAACAGGGTAGCAGCCTCTACTATCATTTTGTTAGGCTGGATTTTGCAGAAGTGATGGTAGATTACCCAAATGTTTCCTGACGATAGATTTGTCACTAGAGTGTAGATCCTCCAACCAACTCAGCAATTTTGGGTGGATGTTGGAGACCATACTGAATCTGAGGACTTAGTGCCTCATTTTTTTCTGCAAAACAAATAGGTTATGCCCTTACCCTCACCGAACTCAACTATTTAACGTCAATAATTAGCAGGAAGCATTTAATTCTCCAAATAAATGCACAGAACGTGAAGGCGTCCGTTTAGGTTCAGGGAAACCCGGTGAACATTTGGACAAGGCTATCTTAAAAGCTATCGTGCGGACAACACTTTAGCTTGACTAGGTTTGACCATGATGCATGCAACAGTTCGGTAGAGTAAGGTTTTTATGGGCTTTTAGACTAGTACCCCTGAGCGGACAACTCAAAGGGGAAAGGCACGGAACCGTCGACTGCACCACTGATCGACTGGTTTTACCGCTAATAAGCCTTTCCGAATTTAGAGGGTGATAATATAGGAAGGGCGCAACCACTTATCAAGCGTTACTATAGTACATTGTTTGGCACGAGTGGAATATGAATGTTGAGCATGATTTGTGCAATAAAACAAGTTGTCACGTATTTTGCACGTTAAAGAAAGCGGTCAAAAAACGGTAATAATGATTTAAAGCAGTTACAAAAAGGAAACAAAGAGACATGCCAGTTACGTATGGAAATAAATACTCGAAGTAGACAATTAATTACATGCAACGGGAATGGGAAAGGGTTCAATAAATAAAGGCATAAATTCACGAAACAATTCGAAATGGTAAAAGCCTATAATCCCCAACAGAGTCGCCATGCTGTCGCACCCTCCTTTTTTCTCGCGGAGATCGGGTTTCGTGACATTGGTTGGGACAACTCATTCTTTTTGGGAAAGGGAGTTTGCATATTTTTAAGAGTCTCCACCTAACGATTTTAACGGTGCGTTAGGGCACCTAAAGGGTTCAATTATAACTACGTTGCTAACCAGAGCCTTGGGTAAGGGCTTGAAATTATCCTAAGGGGAAGGTGTTAGACACTCCTCAAGATCCACACGTGTGGTTCCCGGCCGAATGATTTCGTGAATTTGTACAAATAGCAAATAACAAATAATGGTTCAAATAAGAAGGGATTTAAGCCTTAAACATGCAGATGTTTGAAAATGGTAAAGGAGATTAGACTTTGGAAAAGATTACGAGCTAAGCATATAAAAGGTGTCCTAGGTTTATAATAATATGGATCACATCAATGCAATACCCGATAATCACTCCTCGAAGAGGGGCTACACGTGGTATTAGCGTACAGGTCATCATATCCATATTCTACCCTTCTCATCCCTTAAAGGTGATTAAAGCGCGTGTTGGTCACGAAACGTATTGTGTGCTATTACCCGTCCCATCCTATCAGTCTTGGAGGAAGTTAGAGACTACTATTCCTAGAGGGTGAGTACTAGGCTGAACCCTAGATTTAAAGGACAAAATACTAAACGACAAACAAAACAATTAGGATTGCAAATATAGGGAAACATATAGAGGCAGATATGGGGCTCAGATATTCCTCCCCAATTATACACATAAATAGCACGACTAAAACACAAGTAAAGTCTTTAACTTCAGGACCTGAAGCATGATGTCTAGGTGATAATACAGTAATGAGGCAGTGTTTTTACTGAGTTTCAGAGAAAACGATCTTTACCAGATTCAGACTATCAATCCTGACCTATTATTAACCAAACAACACACAGAAAGAAGGTAGATATCCAGTTTTAATAAGTTTAATATCTAAGGCTTTCCTAGGAATATTAAACCGCTCTAGTTACACTATTTTAGCTTTTTCAGAAAATAGTAGTTAGACAAGGATGAGTCTGTTTTTAATCTTAACCAAGATAAAGGGGTGAACATAAATGCAATCCTAAGGACATGGCATCTAAATGCAAAACAAGGTGCAGAAGGATGCCATGTTGTTCTAGATGCATGAGCGTCTTTAGTATTAGAATCTATTTATTAGCGAGATTCATTAATATATTCTGACTAAAAAGAGAACACACACAGACGTAATTCCTTGTTAAGTTACTAAAACCAAATACATGATTTCTAGGTGTTCATAGTAGCTATTTATTTTAACACATGATTTTGGCATAGGTAACATAAGCATGCTGAGAATGAAATCCTAAGGGGACATAATTTCTAAGATGCAGGATTTGACAATAATTAGTTGTTTAGCCTAAAACGGGATTTCAAGATGAAACAATTGTGAGAATGCTGAAACAGTAATATTATAACAACCATTTTTCTGTTGTTATCCAACTATAAATATGATATCTAAGTATGATGAGATGCTGACATGAATGGACCTAAGTATCATGATTTCTAATGCATGTATGACATGTATTTCTAAGCATGGTGGCTATTGTGCATATATGAAAGCAAACCTATAAGCATGGTTTCTACCCGTATCTATACTAAACATGCATACCCCACCCATTTCACTATCCAACCCCAGAATCATTTTTACAATTAATTATTATAGACTGGCATTGCACAAATTTCATAAGTAAATAAGGAAATTAAGAAGTTACACTATAAGGAGCCTAACAATAAGCCCAAATCCTAAGATCCAACAATGCCATATGCCATGACCTTTTATAACCCAAGCGTGTTAGAGTTCCTAAGGACCTCAGATGATCCCAGGCTGTGCTCACACCCAGGTACCCTAGCCAGGAATGAATAAGTGCAGTGTGGGAATGCCAGCCTTGTGTGACAGAGTTCAATGGGTACTTAAATGGTCCGCAAGGTAGTGCTCACACGAAGGGAGCTGAACTTAGAACTACGAGTAGTGAGATGTGCTCATAGTTTTAAAAAGTTGAGTTGGAAATAGTTTCCTGAAATAAATGTTTTGAAATAAGCCTTGAAGAACAACATGAGAGTTTTCTTTTATGAAAAACCAGTTTGAGGAGGAAAAGAAATAGGACAATCAGAAACTAAAAAACATACACAGTTTAGGAAACAAAGTCAGTCAGGGATAGAGGAATTAGGGACAAATAAGTCACATAGTGGAAACAGACTTACACACAAGTAGACCTCAGAGTAGTATTACAGGACCCAAGCAGTCATAACATAGTTCATCATAGAGTATTCATGCTAGGATCCCAAATAGCATCAAATTGAGGGATGTTAGGATTACATGGCGACTAAGTGTCAGGAATGCATGCTTATAGTATCAGGAATCAGGGGTAAGGCAGAATCATGTTGAAATAGATGAGAAAAGCAATAAACATGCTGAACTAAAGGGAAAGGGAGATCATATGGACATAGTAGACCGGCTAATTGCAAGGCAAGCAGCAGAACCACACATAGAAGCATAATAGGAACAAAAGGAATCGTATTACAAACAAAAACATATTATTTTGGTGGCTATAAACATAAACTAAAAAACATACCAGTTTTGAATGAAAGATTGAACGTAGAGTGAAGAGCAGTAATGTGAAGAACAATAGAGAAGTAAGGTAATAGAATAGTAGAATCACTCAGTCTTGGCTTTCAGCCGACTGAGTTGCAAATAAACAGCAAGAGAAGCAAAAGAGTGTATGTGTGTGTGTGTAGGAGAGAGCTCAGAACAATATGTATGTTCCTCCTCTTGTTATTGAAATACTAGAAGTATATATAGTTTTATGTAGCAAATAAGGCAAGAATCATAGTTCATCAGTAAATTGTGGAATTATTTGCCGATTATAATCACATCAGTGTCCGGACTCCCTTTAATTAGGGAGTCAGAACTCAAACGGATACAAGTTGTATCAAGTAAGGAAAAGGAGCAATTACAGGACAAACGTTACCATAATTAAAGCATGTGTCATGTAATAAGGGATGAATACAGAATACTCCAAGTAAGGAAAGTATATGTCAAATATTTGAAAACATATTTAGGCACATAAATATGGTAAAATACAATTTGATCTGAAAATAAATCAAAGGAATCACATATAGGACTAAAATCATAAGGGAATCAGTTTTAATTAAGGAAAGTGTGACACATGTAAGGAAATAATTCAAAATCAGTAAAAAGGTTCTAAGGAAAACACATATGAGTTACAGGTTTTTGAGAAAAAATATCTCAGATCAACAAAAATCAACAAGTAATCAAATTTACAATGAATAGCACGAAAATCAGAGAAAATCTTAGGCAAGTAGAAGAGAATAGATTGAAAACCCTAGGTAAAGCAAGAATCACACAAGTTTATAGAAGAACAATGATGTTAGACATAACAGAAACACTTATATAGTAAACCTTAATAACAACAATAGGATAAAAAACACAGAGAAGCTCAACATCTATGAGAAATAAAAGCTCGTGTATTCAGACGAACATGTTAGTCACTGAAGGACTCAAAATTTAGGGAGAATTAGGGTTTCCAGTAGAGCAAGTTAAAACGGAGAACAAATTTGAACCAATCATTGAATAACAGAGAAAACATAGAATAATATTAAAGCAGAAGCAGAGAAATCATTTTTTAAGAAGGGGTTATGAACCTTAGTTTAAAAAATGAAAAATCGTTTAAAGATGAAGTGTTTTTCAGAGAAAACATGTAAAGAAACATTCGTAATATCATAGATCTAAAGCAGATCTAAAAGGAATCGAAAATACATAGGGTTAGAGTTTCGTGGAACCCAGAGAAAATAGGAAAAAACCTCGAAGACGTCACCGGCTTAAGCCGGACATGTTGTAATCCTTACTCAAACGGTCGGGGGAGGTCGGAAAGTGGCATGGGGACCATGGGAGGTGAGTGGACCACTCCAGGTTTGCCTGAAGGCCCTAGGGTATCACTAGACCCGTGTAAGGTGGATAGATAACCAGGAGATGATGAAGAACTATGGTTTCCGGTGAGGGCATCAGCCGGAGAAGGTGAGCAAACCCCATCGGAGGAGGGAAACCAAGGGAGGCTTCTAGAGAGAACTAGAGAGAAATAGAGAAAGATAGAGAGAGATAGAGAGAGAACAAGTGTTGATAGAATGAGGGGTCGGGGGGGGGGGGGTTAGTTGGGAGTTAATTAAGCTAACTTAGATCTGGACCGTTGATCTCATATGATCAATGGTTCAGATCAAGCATGGGGTTGGGCCGGGTAGGAAATGGTTTGGGTTGGGTTAGAGAATGAGTTTTGGGTCAGGTGGGGGTTGGTTTAAAATTGGCTATAATTTAAATAAAAATGGGCTAAACGTTAAATACCCTATTAAATAAGATAATTAATTAATTAAAATAGCTAATAATTGTAAAAAGTGAAATTGATACCAAATAAATGAAATTAAGGCGATTGACTAATATATAAAAATATAAATGATCATTTATTGATTTTAAAATGGTATAAATGTACATTTGTGCTATAATCACAAAAACTACTGAAATTAACTAAATAATGCCAATATTGAATAATTTGTGAAATAATAAAATCCTAAGGGAATTAAATAGGATATAAATAACATATTGAGCAAGAAAATGATTTGAGATTATTTATAACATCATTTATGAATAATTATGGAATATAAAGTGTTAAATAAAAATTGTGGGAAAAATTGTGGGAAAATACCGGATCTCAGTCCGTAGTCCCAATTTAAATATGCTATGCAGTACAGGGGGAAAGCTCCCAGATCTATGTCCGTAATCCCAATTTAAATATGCATTTCAGTACAGGGGGAAACCTCCCGGATCCCGGTCTGTAGTCCCAATTTAAATATGAAATGCAGTACAGGGGGAAAGGTCCCGGATCTCGGTCCATAGTCCCCATTTTAAGATGCAACGCAGAAGTATGTCAATTATGACTTAATTAAACAATCCAGGAAAAATAACATGTAAGGGTAGAGTAAAACTACCTAAGCATGATGTGACTAGTAGCAATTAAGAGGAAATCAAGTCAGAACAGGTAGGCATGCTTATATCTTAGGCTATCTACTCAATTAAGATACGACATAGTAATATATGAATGAAAATGAGTGATTTCGTAGGAGTAAAAAAATAGAATTTTTCAACCATGACCCGTGTACGCACTCGTCACCTTGCGTACACGGTGTCCACATAACAAAAATCAGTATAAAATGCCTAAGGGAAAGTGCCCAACACAAAATTAAGCAAGCCATTTACCTGGACTGCACTAACCAACTCAATACCAAGCTCTTGCCACGAGTACCTGACTCCAGGTGGCCCGAATCTATTCAAATCAATTGCATAGTGTAAATATCACTTCAAGGGAACAAAATAGCTAATTATCTATAAGCTAATACGCGAAATTAGGAAATTCTCCCAAAAAGTCCCTCGGCCCACGTCTCGGAATCGGGTAAAATTTATAATTACCGAACATCATTCGCTCATGAACCCACTCGAACAAGAATCAACAAAATCCGACGTCTAAATCTCCCTAAATCCTCAGATTTCTACTTGGGAAGATTTCATCCCATTTCCATGATTTTTCATCCAATTTCCTTGATTAGATTGAGGAAAATGATAATGATATATAAAGGGATTAAGGTTAGAAAACGTTACCTATGATCCTCCTCTTCAAATCCCACTGAAAAATCGCCATGCTTCGAGCTCACAATCGATTTTGGAATTATGAAATTCAAACCCTCGGATTTTTGATATAAACTGCCCAGACATTTCGCACCTGCGACATTGGGATTGCACCTGCGGAAACCCAATCGCAGGTGCAGAAATTCATTAAGTGGCCTTGGGTCGCACCTGTGGCACCCCTTTCGCACCTGCGTGTCCGCACCTGCGGAAATACCATCGCAGGTGCGAGACACCAGAACCAGAATGGTTCAATTGTTCTCTTTTTCACAAAACTCACCCGTTGGCCATCCGAAACAACCCCGAGGCCCCCGGGGACCTTAAACAAACCTACCAACTGACCCTAGTACCTTGTTCAAACTTTTTCGAGCCTTAGAAACACATATCATAACATCAAAATCATCAATTATGAATAGGTTCAAGCCTAAGCACATAGGAAATTTCTAGAATTCATATCTGATGCTGAAACATGTCTAAACTCGTCCAAATGACCTCAAATCTTGCACACAGGTCATAAATGACATTACGGAACTGCTGTTTCTTTCAGAAATCTATTCTGAGTCTGATATCAAAATCTCACCTATCGGCCGAAATCGCTGAAATTCTAACTTTCACCAATTCAAGCCTAAATCCACAACCGACCTTGAAAACACATTCTGAACACGCTCCTAATCCCGAAATCACCCAACGGAGCTAACGGATTCGACGAAATTCCATTCCGGATTTGTGTTCACAGAGCTTAGCATTGACCTCAACACAAGTTCTAGTATTGCCTTCTGGTTCTGGGATATATACAGTATATTGAGACGCCTCGTGCGTTGGCTTGGGGTGTATATTGATGCAGGAGGGGAGAGTTATTGTTTATGCTTCGCGCCAGCTGAAGGTTCATGAGAAGAATTACCCTGTGCACGATTTGGAGTTGGCAGCAATTATTCATGCTCTTATGATTTGGAGGCACTAATTGTATGGGGTGTCCTGTGAGGTTTATACAGACCACTGTAGCTTGCAGCATTTATTCAAGCAGAAGGATCTTAATTTAAGACAGCGCAGATGGCTTGAGTTATTAAAGGATTATGATATCACCATTCTTTATCACCCGGGCAAAGCTAATGTGGTGGCAGATGCTTTGAGTAGAAAGGCTGAGAGTATGGGTAGCTTGGCTTATATTTCAGCGGAGGAGAGACCTCTAGCCTTGGACATTCAGTCCTTGGCCAATCGCCTGGTGAGATTAGATATTTCAGAGCCTCATCGAGTTTTAGCACATGTGGTTATTTAGTCTTCGTTATTGTGAGAGATTAAGGCCTGGCAGTTCTATGATCCGTGCTTAGAAGAGCTTCGGGAGACAGTGAATCAGGGTAGGGTCAAGGAGGTTACTATTGGCGAGGATGGTTTTTTGAGACTTCAGGGCCTCTTATATGTTCCTAATATTGATGGCTTGAGGGAGAGGATTCTAGAGGAGGCACACAGTTCTCGGTATTCTATTCATCCTGGTGCTACAAAGATGTATCGTGACTTGAAGCAGCATTTCTGGTGGAAGCGGATGAAGAAGGACATTGGGGAGTATGTGACTAGGTGTCTTAATTTCCAGTAGGTTAATTATGAGCACCAGAGGCCAGGAGGCCTACTTCAGTAGATGCCCATTCCTGAGTGGAAATGGGAGCACATCACTATGGAGTTCGTGGTTGGGTTACCTCGGACTTTGCGGAAGGTTGACGCGGTTTGGGTCATCGTGGATAGATTGACCAAATCAGCACATTTCATTCTTGTAGCTACTACATATACTTCAGAGAGGTTGGCCCAGATCTATATTCGGGAGATAGTCTGGTTGCATGGTGTGCCGGTATCCATTATATCAGATCGAGGTCCTCAGTTTACTTCACACTTCCGGAGAGCATTGCATAGTGAGATGGGCACCTAGATAGACTTCAACAAAACATTTTACCCTCAAACCGATGGTCAGTCGAATCGTACAATTCAGATATTGGAGGACATGCCCTGATTGATTTCGGAGGTCAGTGGGACCAGTTCTTGCCTTTGGTCGAGTTTTCTTACAATAATAGTTACCAGTACAGCATTGAGATGGCACCATTTGAGTCTTTGTATGGTTGGCGATGCCGTTCTCCTATCGGGTGGTTTGAGCCTCGCGAGGCTAAGTTATATGACATCGACCTGGTGAGGGACGCCTTGGAGAAAGTGAAGTTGATTCAGGAGAGGCTCCGTACAGTACAGTCCATACAGAAGAGTTACGCGGATCAGAGGGCGCGTGATGTATCATTTATGGAGGGAGATAGGGTCCTGTTGAAAGTCTCGCCTATGAAGGGTATTATGAGGTTTGGGAAGAAGGGCAAGCTGAGCCCGAGGTTTATAGGTCCATTCGAGGTGTTGAGGCGAGTTGGGGAGGTTGCTTATGAGCTGCCCTTGCCTCCCAGTTTATCAGGAGTTCATCCAGTTTTTTCATGTATCCATGCTCTGGAGGTACCACGCCGACTTCTCTCACGTGGTTGATTTCAGCACTATTCAGTTGGATGGGAGGTTGGGCTACGAGGAGGATCCAGTTGCTATTATTGATAAGCAGGACCGCCAGTTGAGGTCCAAAAGAGTTTCTGCCGTAAAGGTCCAGTGGAAGGGCCAACCAGTTGAGGAGGCGACCTGGGAGTCCGAGGAGGACATGCGGAGCAGATATCCACACTTATTCAGCACTTCAGGCATGATTCTAAACCCGTTCGAGGATGAACGTTCGTTTAAGAGGTGGAGAATGTAACGACCCGGCCGGTCGTTTTGCGTTATCAGACCCCGTTCCCCTAAATGAAACTTCCCATTGCGGCTTATTATGATTTATGACTTGCGACGACTGGTGTTCCAGGATTCGGAGGTGTTTAGAGTGCTATAGGAACAATTGGTTCCTTAAGGTTGGCCTTTAAGGCCAAGTTTTACTTGGGTCAACAATTTGAGTAATCGACCTCAGAATCAAGTTTCATCGATTCCGGTAGCTTCGTGTGATGATTTTGGACATGGGCGTATGTTCAGAATGAGTTTCTGATGATCCGAGGGCATTTCGACGCCCAATATTGAAATAAGAAGTTCCTTAAGTTCCTATTTTGGTTTGGGACGTGTTTTTGTGTTATCGAGGCCCGAACAGAATTTCGAGACCGGGAATAGTTCCGTCATGTTAATTATGACTTGCCTGCAAAATTTGGTGTCATTCCGAGTTGTATAGGCCGGTTCGGCGCGTTGTTAGCGAAGTCTAGAAAACTTAAAGTTCCTAAATTTGGTTCTTGGGGTTTTGAGGTGTGATTTTGAGTTTATCGTTGTTTTGGGTGTTCCGAAGGCTCGAGAGAGTCTGTATTATGACTTGGGACTTGTTGGTATATTTGGACGGGGGCTCGGGTGGACCCAGGTTCCTCCTAGATGCAACACAAGGCCAAAAACCAGCTGAAAGAGTTGCTGGTGCACCTGTTCTGGTGTGACCACAGGTGCGGTGGACCAGTTGCAGGTGCGGGACCGCTCCTGCGGTCCCAACCTCGCTGGTGCGACCCCTAGTGGTCTGGCCAATTCACGTAGGTGCGGACAAAGTTCTGCAGGAGCGGAGCCGCAGGTGCGGTCTCCAGTCCGCAGGTACGGGCCCAGGCTCCCCAGTCCATTTCCGCAGGTGCGAGCCTTTGCTCGCAGGTGCGAGACTGCATGTGCGGTCCTCAAGTCGCAGGTGCGAAAACACTGTCCAGACATTGTGTTGTTATACATGGGTCTTAACACATTTTTCTCATCTTCTTCTTCTTCATTGGGGCGATTTCCACCATTGTTGAGGGGCAAACGACTTGGTCATTTAAGGTAAGTAAAATCTACTCTAATATTAGCTTCATGCATGGATTGTAAGCTAAATTAACTACCTAAATTAGTGAAAAATCAAGAATTGGGTAGTGACCTAGGGCCTTTGATAATTTGAGAATTTACCCGTCAATTAGCTATGAAATCAAGTGAAAATCGTATATTAGTGGTCCTTAGGCTATGGATGAGTGTTTCCTTCGAGAATTATTTGAATCCGAGCATGCGGGCCCGGGGTCAGATTTTAGAATTTCTTCAAGAATGGTGAATTTACTAAATGAGTTGGAGAATATCAATACTTTGAGCATAAATTAATGAATTTGTATAACTTTTGGCTAGTTTCGAGTCCTCGAGTGTAGAGTTCGGAGTTTTGAGCGTGTTCTTGGTCTGGGGAGTGAATTCGACACGAGGTGAGTCTCCTTTCTAACCTTGTAAGAGGGAATTGTCCCCATAGGTGATTATAAATGGTGGTTTTGTCCTTATTTGCGGGATTTGCGTACGCAAGAAGTGACGAGAGTCCATGCGCAGCTATTATTATCCTTGTCGGGTAGTTTAGGACTCACAAGCATGCTCTATGTGTTGTATATGTGATCTTGTATATGGATTAAGTAGCCTAATGTCCTCGAATCCCACATGTGAAGGCCTAAGGGGTTATGTTTGAAGTTGATATCTCTAAAATTCTCACACTGTTAGTATGTTCCCCGCTAAATTATTTGGAAATCTCCTGCTAATCATGAATTTATATGGGAACCCGAGTCGCATGGATGATTCGCGAACGGGGTAGCCCTAACATTAAATTAACCCGAGTCGCAGGATCGATTCGCGAGCGGGGGTGGTCTTGTTATTATATTAACCGTGTCGCATGTTCGATTCGCGAGCGGGGCAGATAGATGCATCTATGATTCGGGCCGTTCGAACCTCGACAGTGCACATTTAGTTTTCACGTCGTAATAACCGCTCATAGCCTGTTATATGCTTTGGTAATTAGTGAGAAGCCATGTAATTGCAGCTGTTGATTTCATGAAAATAATGAAGGTTAAATAGCTTGTATGCCATGGAAAAAGGATGGCGCGAGGGTACTAGTGATTGTTATTTGATGCTCATTTTCTTATTACTGTTCATTACTGCTACTACTGGTTAGCCTGTACTCATTCCACATTGTCTGACCCTAGTAAGTATCACGTCGACCTATCGTTATTACTTCTTCGAGGTTAGGCGGGATACTCACTGGGTATATATCCATTTATGTACTCATACTATGCTTCAGTACTTAACTGTACAGGTTTTGAGGCTGGAGCATCTGGTTATCCGACCAGAGCTTGACATATATTCTGGACCTGACTCCACGTTGAGCTGCCTCCCTGTGGGCGATTCTCAGTTGTGCTATGGAGTTATCTTTTGTTTATTTCTGTCTATATCCTATCAAACAACAATACAACTTGTATCATCTTTTGTATATTCTACTAGATTGCCTATTGACTTGTGACACTAGTTCCTGACATGCAGATTGTAGTCTCTTATTTTGGGACTGTATATATTGGATCATGATCATTTCGTCTATATTATTTAAATTGGTTAATGTTTCCATTTTTTTGTTTAAATGATCAAAGTTTAAAAATTTTGTAAGTGTGGGGTTGGCATGTCAAATAAGGATAACCTCACTAGTAAACAACTGTTGGCTTGCCTGACTCCGGTGGTGGGTGCCATCACGACCTGTGTTGGATTTTGGGTCGTGACAACATGGTATCAGAGCACTAGGTTCATGTAGGTCTCACAAGTCACGGGAAAACCTAATAGAGTCTCGCAGATCGATACAGAGACGTCTGTATTTATCTTCGGGAGGCTATAGGGTGTTAGGAAACCTCTCTTTATTCATGATCTATCGTGGAATTGATGGTATACTAAATCTCATTCTTCTATTCTCTCACAGATGGTGAGGACGCGTACATCTGGTAGAGGCCGGGGGAGGGCACTGGCTTGAGGTAGGGGACGGGGGCATCCCAGAGCTATTCCAGTGCACCACCTGTGGATCCTACTATAGAGAAGCATGGGGCAGGAGGTGGTGCCCCCAGCGGGTCCTGCTCCAGTGGACTTAATGACGGCGCCGGGATTCCAAGAGGTCATGGGCCGTATGTTGAGATTTATGGATATTATGTCCCAGGCTGGTTTATTTCCAGCGGATCCTGCCACATCTCAGGCAGGAGGGGGAGCCAAGACCCCTATTGCCCAGGCTGCAGGCCAAACAACCGCACTTCATCATACCCCCGGTACACTGCCCGTGGGTGGGGTTCAGCCTGTAGCAGCAGCACCTAAGCCTAGACCAGCTGCGGACAACGATCCGCAAATGTTATTGGATAGATCGACCCGATTGCATCCTCCGGTCTTCGGGGGTGAGCGAGGTGAGGATGCCCAAGATTTCATTGACAGGTGCAGGGATCGACTGCACAACATGAGGATACTGGAGTCCCATGGAGTGGACTTCGCTACTTTCCAGTTAGAGGGCAGAGCTGCAGATGGTGGCAGTCCTATATTCTCAGCAGGCCAGCAGGTTCTCCTTCTATCACTTGGGAGCAGTTCACCCAGATGTTTCTAGATAGATATATTCCACCCTCTGAGAGGGAAGAGTTGCGGTATCAGTTTGAGCAGCTGGAGCAGGGGAAGCTGTCAGTGATAGACTATAAGGCTAGATTTTCAGAGTTGTCTTGCCATGCACTCATGATACTACCTACCGATGCTGAGAGAGTTCGGAGATTTGTAGCCGGGTTGCATTCAGGCATTAGGACCATCATGGCCCAGGAGGTAGAGATGGGGACTCTTTATCAACTAGTAGTGGAGATTGCTCGTAGGGTCGAGGGTTATCGGTCGAGTGTCAGGGAGCAGGTATAAGAAAGCCAGATATTCCGGGGATTTCAGAGGTGCCCCAACTAAGGGCAGAGGTCAGTTTGGTAGGGGTCAGCCCAGCAGGTCCCCATATTCAGCAGCAGCACCACCACCACCTCCTCGTGGTGCTCCAGTGAGGCCCTACTTCAGTGCTATGCCAGAGGGCTCTCACCGTCCCCCAGTTATCCAGGGTTCTACTTCAGGGCAGTAGGTCGTGCCTCGAGTGAGATGTTACGAGTGCGGGGATCTTGGCCATATCAGGAGGACTTGTCCTAGGTTCAGGGCAAGGCAGTGCAGCAGGGTTACCAACCTATGAGTCCAGCACCAGCAGTTCGGCCACCTAGAGGTGAGGGACAGGTCGGCAAGGGTTGTCCTAGAGGTGGAGGCCAGTCAGGGGGAGGTCAGCCAGCTCCTGTTCATTCTGACAGGGCTTAGTCATCTGGTGCTCCAGCTAGATTCTATGCTTTTTCGGCCAGATCAGATGCACTGGCCTCAGATGCCGTGATCACATGTATTATTACAGTATGTGGTACAGAAGAATCGGTGTTATTTGATCCAGGATCCACTTATTCCTATGTTTTGGTCTTATTTTCTCATTTTCTGGATGTCCCTCGTGAGTCCTGGGGTTCTCCTATTTGTGTGTCCACTCCTGTGGGCGATTCTATTGTAGTAAACCGTGTTTACCAGTCCTGTATGGTCACATTTTACGGATTCGAGAATCGAGCAGATCTCTTATTGCTCGACATGGTTGATTTTGAGATTATTTTAGGCATGGATTGGCTATCTCCTTATCATGCCATGCTAGGTTGCCATGCCAAGACAGTTACTTTAGCTATGCCAGGGTCGCCTAGGCTGGAGTGGAGAGGTTCCTCAGTTAGTGCAGCCGGCCGGGTTATTTCATTCTTGAAGGCTCGACATATGGTGGAGAAGGGTTGTCTATCCTATTTTGCTTATGTGCGGGACACCAGCGCCGAGTCTCCGATGATTGATTCCATGCCAGTTGTTCAAGAGTTTGCTGATGTATTTCCTTCGGACCTTCCGGGCATGCCTCCGGATCGTGATATTGATTTATGCATTGATTTAGCTCCAGACACCCAGCCTATATCCATTCCTCTGTACCGTATGGCTCCGAAGGAGTTGAAGGAGTTGAAGGAGAAGCTTGAGGAATTTTTAGCTAAGGGGTTCATCAGACCGAGTGTATCACCGTGGGGTGCTCCAGTTTTATTTGTAAAGAAAAAGGATGGGTCTATGCGGATGTGTATTGATTACCGCCAGTTGAACAAGGTTACCATTAAGAACAAGTATCCCTTTCCGCGCATCAATGATTTGTTTGACTAGTTGCAGGGTGCTCATGTGTTTTCTAAGATTTATTTACGATCAGGGTATCATCAGTCGAGGATTCGGGCTTCAGATGTTCTGAAGACTACTTTTCGTACAAGATATGGCCATTCTGAGTTCCCGGTGATGTCTTTTGGCTTGACTAATGCCCCATCAACATTCATGGACTTGATGAATATCGTGTCCAGGCCGTATATTGATTCCTTTCTCATTGTCTTCATTCATGACATTTTGATTTACTCACGTAGCCTAGGGGAGCACGAGCAGCATTTGAGAGTTATGCTCCAGATTTTGCGAGAATAGAAGCTATATGCTAAGTTCTCCAAGTGTGAGTTCTAGTTGGATTCCGCGGCATTTTTGGGGCATGTGGTATCTGGAGAGGGAATCAAGGTTGATCCTCAGAAGATCGAGGTAGTTCAGAGTTGGTCACGTCCTACTTCAGCTACAGAGATCAGGAGCTTTTTCGGCCTAGCAGGCTATTATCGCCGATTTATGGAGGGGTTCTCTTCTATTGCAGCTCCATTGACTAGATTGACTCAGAATAATGCCCCGTTCAGATGGTCCGACGAGTGTGAGGCGAGCTTTCAGAAGCTCAAGTCAGCATTGACCTCAGCACAAGCTCTAGTATTGCCTTCCGGTTCTGGGATGTATACAGTATATTGCGATGCCTCGCGCGTTGGCTTGGGGTGTGTATTGATGCAGGAGGGGAGAGTTATTGTTTATGCTTCGTTCCAGCTGAAGGTTCATGAGAAGAATTACCCTATGCACGATTTGGAGTTGGCGGCGATTGTTCATGCTCTTATGATTTGGAGGAACTACTTGTATGGGGTGTCCTGAGAGATTTATACAGACCACCGTAGCTTGCAACATTTATTCAAGCAGAAGGATCTTAATTTGAGACAGCGCAGATGGCTTGAGTTGTTGAAGGATTATGATATCACCATTCTTTATCACATGGGCAAGGCTAATGTGGTGGCAGATGCTTTGAGCATGAAGGCTAAGAGTATGGGTAGCTTGGCTTATATTGCAGCGGAGGAGAGACCTCTAGCCTTGGACATTCAGTCCTTGGCCAATCTCCTGGTGAGATTAGATCTTCCAGAGCCACGTCGAGTTTTAGCACATATGGTTACTTAGTCTTTGTTATTGGGAGAGATTAAGGCCCGACACTTCTATGATCCGTGCTTAGCAGAGCTTCGGGAGGCAGTGGTTCAGGGTAGGGCCAAGGAGGTTACTATTAGCGAGAATGGTGTTTTGAGACTTCTGGGCCTCTTATGTGTTCCTAGTATTGATGGCCTGAGGGAGAGGATTCTAGAGGAGGCACACAGTTCTCGGTATTTTATTCACCCTGGTGCTACGAAGATGTATCGTGACTTGAAGCAGCATTTCTGGTGGAGGCGGGTGAAGAAGGACATTGTGGAGTATGTGACTAGGTGTCTTAATTGCCAGCAGGTTAAGTATGAGCACCAGAGGCCAGGAGGCCTACTTCAGCAGATGCCCATTCCTGAGTCGAAATGGGAGCGCATCACTATAGACTTCGTGGTTGGGTTGCCTCGGACTTTGCGGAAGGTTGATGCGGTTTGGGTCATCATGGATAGATTGACCAAATCGGCGCATTTCATTCCTATAGCTACTACATATACTTTAGAGAGGTTGGCCCAGATCTACATTCTGGAGATAGTCCGGTTGCATGGTGTGCCGGTATCCATTATATCAGATCGAGGTCCTCAATTTAACTCACACTTCTGGGGAGCATTTCATAGTGAGATGGGCACCTAGATAGACCTCAGCACACCATTTCACCCTCAGACCGATGGTCTGTCGGAGCGTACAGTTCAGATATTGGAGGACATGCTCAGGGCATGTGTGATTGATTTCGGAGGTCAGTGGGACCGGTTCTTTCCTTTGGCCAAGTTTGCTTACAATAATAGTTATCAGTCCAGCATTGAGATGGCACCATTTGAGGCTTTGTATGGTCGGTGATGACGTTTTCCTATCGGGTAGTTTGAGCCTCGCGAGGCTAAGTTATATGGCATCGACCTGGTGAGGGATGCCTTGGAGAAAGTGAAGTTGATTTAGGAGAGCTCCGTACAACATAGTCCATACAGAAGAGTTACGCACATCAGAGGGCGAGTGATGTATCATTTATGGAGGGAGATAGGGTCCTGTTGAAAGTCTCGCCTATGAAGGGTATTATGAGGTTTAGGAAGAAGGGCAAGCTGAGCCCGAGGTTTAAAGGTCCATTCGAGGTGTTGAGGAGAGTTGGGGAGGTTGTCAGGAGTTCGTCCAGTTTTTCATGTATCCATGCTCTAGAGGTACCACGCCGACTTCTCTCACGTGGTTGATTTCAGCACTATTCAGTTGGATGAGAGGTTAGGCTACGAGGAGGATCCAGTTGCTATTATTGATAGGCAGGACCACCATTTGTGGTCCAAGAGAGTTTTTGTCGTAAAGGTCCAGAAGAAAGGCCAACCAGTTGAGGAGGCGACCTGGGAGTCCGAGGAGGACATGCGGAGCAGATATCCACACGTATTCAACACTTCAGGTATGATTCTAGACCCGTTCGAGGACAAACGTTTATTTAAGAGGTGGAGAATGTAACGACCCGGCCGGTCGTTTTGCGTTATCAGACCCCGTTCCCCTAAATGAAACTTCCCATAGCGGCTTATTATGATTTATGACTTTCTGCAACTGGTGGTCCGGGATTCGGAGGTGTTTCGAGTGCTATAGGAACAATTGGTTCGTTAAGGTTGGCCTTTAAGGCCAAGTTTGACTTCGGTCAACAATTTGGGTAAACGACCTCGGAATCGAGTTTCATCAGTTCCGGTAGCTTCATGTGATGATTTTGGACCTGGGCGTATGTTCGCAATGGGTTTCTGATGACCTGGGGGCATTTCGGCGCCCAATATTGAAATAACAAGTTCCTTAAGTTCCTATTTTGGTTTGGGACGTGTTTTTGTGTTATCGAGGTCCGAACGGAATTGCGAGATCGGGAATAGTTCCGTATGTTAATTATGACTTGGTTGAAAAATTTGGTGTCATTCCGAGTTGTGTAGGCCGGTTCGGCGCGTTGTTAGCGAAGTCTAGAAAACTTAAAGTTCCTAAGTTTGGTTCTTGGGGTTTTGAGGTTTGATTTTGAGTTTTAGCGTTGGTGTCATTCCGAGTTGTGTAGGCCGGTTCGGCGCGTTGTTAGCGAAGTCTAGAAAACTTAAAGTTCCTAAGTTTGGTTCTTGGGGTTTTGAGGTTTGATTTTGAGTTTTAGCGTTGTTTTGGGTGTTCCTAAGGCACGAGCGAGTCCGTATTATGACTTGGGACTTGTTGGTTTATTTGGACGGGGGCTCGGATGGGCCCAGGTGCCTCCCAGATACAACACGAGGCCAATACCCAGCTGAAACAGCTGCTGCTGCACTTGTTCTGGTGTGACCACAGGTGCGGTGGATCAGTCGCAGGTGCGGGGCCGCTCCTGCGGTCCCAGCCTCGCTGGTGCGACCCCTAGTGGTATGGCCAATTCACGCAGGTGTGGACAAAAGTTCTGCAGGAGCGGAGTCGCAGGTTCGGTCTCCACTCCGCAGGTGCAGGCCTAGGCTCCCCAGTCCATTTCCGCAGGTGCAAGCCTTTGCTCGCAGGTGCGAGACCGCATGTGCGGTCCCCGAGCCGCAGGTGCAAAAACACTGTCCAGATAGTGTGTTTTTATACACGGGTCTTAACATATTTTTCTCATCTTCTTCTTCTTCCTTGGGCAATTTCCACCATTTTTGAGGGGAAAATGACTTGGTCATTTAAGGTAAGTAAAATCTACTCTATCATTAGCTTCATGCATGGATTATAAGCTAAATTAACTACCTAAATTAGTGAAAAATCAAGAATTGGGTAGTGACCTAGGGCCTTCGATAATTTGAGAATTTATCCGTCAATTAGCTATGAAATCGAGTGAAAATCGTATATTAGTGGTCCTTAGGCTGTGGGTGAGTGTTTCCTTCGAGAATTATTGGAATCCGAGCATGTGGGCACGGGGTCAAATTGTAGAATTTCTTCAAGAATGGTGAATTTACTAAATGAGTAGGAGAATTTCCATACTTTGAGCATAAATTAATGAATTTGTATAACTTTTTGCTAGTTTCGAGTCCTCGGGTGTAGAGTTCGGAGTTTCGAGCGTGTTCTTGGTCCGAGGAGTGAATTCGACACGAGGTGAGTCTCCTTTCTAACCTTGTAAGAGGGAATTGTCCCCATAGGTGATTATAAATGGTGGTTTTGTCCTTATTTGCGGTAGCTGCGTACGCACGAAGTGACGAGAGTCCGTGCGCAACTATTATTATGCCTTGTCGGGTAGTTTAGGACTCACAAGCATGCTCTACGTGTTGTATCTGTGATCTTGTATATTAAGTAAGTAGCCTAATGTCCTCGAATCCCACATGTGAAGGCCTAAGGGGTTATGTTTGAAGTTGATATCTCTAAAGTTCTCACACTATTAGTATGTTCCCTGCTAAATTATCTGGAAATCTCCTGCTAATCATGAATTTATATGGGAACCCGATTCGCATGGATGATTCGCGAGCAGGGTAGCCCTAACATTATATTAACCTGAGTCGCAGGTTCGATTCGCGAGAGGGGGTGGTCTTGGTATTATATTAACCATGTCGCATGTTCCATTTGCGAGCGGGGCAGATAGATGCATCTATGGTTCGGGCCGTTCGAACCTCTGCAGTGCACATTTACTTTTCACGTCGTAATGACCGTACGCTCATAGCCTGTTATATGATTTGGTAATTTGTGAGAAGCCCTGTAATTGCAACTGTTGATTTCATGAAAAGAATGAAGGTTAAATAGCTTGTATGCCATGGAAAAAGGATGGCGCGAGGGTACTAGTGATTGTTATTTGATGCTCATTTCCTTATTATTGTTCATTACTGCTACTACTGGTTAGCCTGTACTCATTCCACATTGTTTGACCATAGTAAGTATCACGTCGACCCCTCGTCACTACTTCTTCGAGGTTAGTTGGGATACTCACTAGGTACATATCCATTTATGTACTCATACTACGCTTTTGTACTTAATTGTACAGGTTTTAGACTGGAGCTTGACATATATTTTGGACCTGACTCCACGGTGAGTTGCCTCCCTGTGGGCGATCTCAGTTGTGCTATGGAGTTATCTTTTGTTTATTTCTGTCTACATCATATCAGACAGCAGTACAACTTGTATCGTCTTTTGTATATTCTACTAGATTGCCTATTGACTTGTGACACTAGTTCCTGGCATGCACATTGTAGGCTCTTATTTTGGGACTATATATATTGGATCACGAGTATTTCGGCTGTATTATTTAAATTGGTTAATGTTTCGGCTTTTATTTAAATGATCAAAGTTTAAAATTTTGGTAAGTGTGGGGTTGATATGTAAAATAAGGATAACCTCACTCGTAAACAACTGTTGGCTTGCCTGACTCCGGTGTTGGGAGCCATCATGACCTGTGTTGGATTTTGGGTCGTGAGAAAATTGGAACAGTCTGCGATTTCAAAGAAAAAGCTGAGGCGAGTGTCGGGTGTTGTTTCACCAAAATTTTATATATATATATATACTTATTAAAAAAATTAACATCCCGATTCCCCTAGCCTTTTTAAATACTCAATTTACACGTCCTACGCCATTATATCTATAATTTCTATACTTAAAGAAAATGCAAAATCTATGTACTCTAACTTAAAAAAAATTAAGAAGTTAACTATGAAAGAAATAAAAATTAGGTTGCCTCCCAACAAGAGCCTGATTTAACATCGCAGAACGACGCAGAGTCTCGCTTACTCATCAGCGAGTACAACTTTGGTTTTCTCACGATTAATGTTTCCTCCCCAATAGTGCTTGACTCTATGCCCATTAACCAAAAATTTTCTTTCACCGTGTATAGCTCGCAACTCAATTGCACCATAAGGCGTGACTATCACCACCTCAAACGGGCCTGGCCATCTCGATTTTAGCTTCCTAGGAAACAACCTCAGTCTAGAATTGAATAATAATACCTGTTGGTCTGGCTCAAAATGATGCGACTTAATGTGCTTGTCCTACCTTCTTTTTGTCTTTTCTTTGTAAAGTGTAGCATTTTCATAAGAGTGCAGCCTAAACTCATCTAACTCATTCAACTGCAGAAGTATTTTCTTTCCCGCAACTTCAAGGTTCATGTTCAACTTCTTAATGGTCCAATATGCTTTATGTTCTAGTTGAACGGGAAAGTGGCACGCCTTCCCATAGACTTACTTGTACGGTGATGCCCCAATTGGTTTTTTAAAGCGGTTTTG
The DNA here is from genome assembly GCA_005239525.1 of Nicotiana knightiana. NCBI lineage: Eukaryota > Viridiplantae > Streptophyta > Magnoliopsida > Solanales > Solanaceae > Nicotiana > Nicotiana knightiana. The sequence continues at coordinate 42,853 of ML413419.1, forward strand.
TATGCTCATTAGGCATCATCCAGATTTGCAGCCCAATCCGTCATGTTCACACTCACCGTATTCTCTAATATTTGCTTTATTTCTCTGTTTGACACCTCGGCTTGTCCACTCGTTTGAGGATGATATGTTGTCGCAACTCTATGGCGGACTCCATATTTAGCTAGAAGGTTCTTCAAAAACCGATTGCAAAAGTGGGTTCCTTCATCACTAATCAAGGCACGTGGAGTCCCAAACCTCGAAAATATGTTCTTCTTCACAAACGTGGCTACAACCACGGCATCATTTGTTGGCAATGCAGTCGCTTCTACCCATTTTGACACATAGTCAACTGCTAGCAAAATGTATTTATTTCCTCTGGACGATGGGAATGGTCCCATAAAATCTATCCCCCACACATCGAAAATCTTAACCTCCAGGATATTATTCAAAGGCATCTTGTGCCTCCTTGTGATCGTTCCTGTTCTCTGACACTGGTCACACTTCTTAACAAATGCATGGGCATCCATGAATAGAGTTGGCCAAAATAAACCGGATTGTAATACTTTCGCCGATGTTCTATCGCCTCCAGCCTCCATCATAGCCCCCATAAGGAGATGCATGACAATCATACAACACTAATTGTACCTTTTTATCTGGAATACATCCCCTCATCAATTGATCAACATATTGTTTGTACAAATATGGATCATCCCTGTAGTAGAACTTCAAATCATGTAAGAACCTCTTTCTTGCTTCAGATTCAATTTTCGGCGGAAGTACCCCACTCACAAGATAATTCACATAATCAACATAGCATGGGGGAGGGTCTTGGGTCACAGCAAAAAGTTGCTCATTAGGAAACACTTCTTTAATTTTCTACCCTCCTCCACATGGTCATGATTTTCCAGCTATGATATATGGTCAGCTACTTGGTTCTCGGTGCCCTTTCGGTCTCTTATCTCAACATCAAATTCCTACAACAACAAAACCCAGCACATCAATCTAGCTTTAGATTATTTCTTTGCAAATAGATACCTGATTGCTGCATGGTCAGTATGGACGATGACTTTTGTCCCCACCAACTATGCCCGAAATTTCTCAAAGGCCCACACAACATCTAACAACTTCTTTTTAGTGGTGGTGTAGTTCAACTGTGCATCATCAAAAGTCTTACTCGCATAGTAAATGGAATAAAAAACCTTGTCTTTCCTTTGTCCTAGCACTGCCTCAATAGCATGGTCACTTGTATCACACATAAGTTCAAACGGTAGGGACCAATCTGGTGCGACAATAATGGGGGCCGCTACCAATTTCTTTTTGAGTTCTTCAAATGCCTTCAGGAAGGCTTTATCAAAATTGAACTTTATATCTTTTTCGAGCAACCTGCACAAAGGAGTAGAAATTTTAGAAAAATCTTTAATAAAGTGCCTATAGAATCCCGCGTGTCCCAAGAAACTCCGGACACCCTTCACAGAAATAGGTGGATGTAATTTTTCAACCACCTCCACTTTTGCTTTATCAACTTCAATGCCACTCCTAGACACTCTATGACCCAAAACGATACCTTCCCGCACCATAAAGTGACACTTCTCCCAATTCAAAACCAGTTTTATTTCTTCACAACGGGCTAAAACCATGGTCAAATTTTTCAAACAATCATCATAAGATGACCCAAAGACTGAGAAATCATCCATAAACACTTCCACGAATTTTTCCACCATATCGGTGAAAATAACCATCTTGCATCTCTGGAAAGTGGCTGGTGCATTACAAAGACCAAACGGCATTCGCTTGAAGGAGAAGGTTCCATAAGGACAAGTAAACGTGGTCTTCTCCTGATCCTCTCGGCATATGACAATCTGATTGTATCCCGAGTAACCATCAAGAAAGCAATAATATTCATGTACCGCTAATCTATCCAATATTTGGTCAATGAAGGGAAGTGGGAAGTGGTCCTTGAGGGTTGCCTTGTTGATCCTTCGATAATCAATTCAAACTCTCCATCCCGTAATAGTGCGAGTAGGAATTAGCTCATTTTTTTTATTCTCAGTCACAGTTATCCCCCCTCTTTTTGGGCACACATTGAATCAGGCTTACCTAGTTGCTATCAGAAATAGGAAAGATGATACCTGCATCAAGCAATTTTATTACTTCCTTCTTCATGACTTATTTCATAATGGGATTTAACCTCTTTTTCTGCTCAACACTAGGGTGGTGTCCATCTTCCAAGAAGATTTTATGCATGCAAAACAATGGACTGATTCCTTTAATATATGCAATTGTACATCCAATCGCCTTTTAATGCTCGCGAAGTACTATGAGCAATTTCTCTTCTTGTGTGTTAGTCAGGCTGGATGAGATAATCATGGGCAATGTTTCAGAGTTCTCCAAATAAGCATAGCGCAGATGTGCTGGAAGAGGCTTAAGTTCTAGTTTTGGAGCTTCTTCAATAGATGGCTTAGGAGGGGTCAGAGTGCGGCTTGTCCAGCTCCTCAAATTTTCCTAACCCATGGACATAACTACAGGACATATCAAGTACTTGCTCAATTTTTCCCCTCGTTTCATCTTTACTGCCTTCTTCATCCCCAATCAAATCTCGTTCAAGAGGGTCAACAGGGCTCATATAAGGAACTAATGATGCAACATCACTTTCCTCCATAGAAATCATGGATAGCTCTTCATAGTGGGCTGGTAATTTGAGTGCTTTATATACATTGAATACATCCACTCGATCACCTACTCTCATCGTCATCTTCCCTTCACAAACATCAATAATAGCTCGACCCGTGGCTAAGAAGGGACGTGCCAAAATAAATGGGACTTCCTGATCATGCTCATAGTCCAAGATAATGAAATCAACAGGGAATATGAAAGAGCCCACTTGAACTAGTACATCTTCAATCACTCCTTTAGGATGAGCAAGGGAGCGATCAGCCAACTGTAAGATTACTGTTGTTGGGCGTGGCTCATCCAACCTCAACTGTCTGAACACAGATAGCAGCATCAAATTAATGCTCGCTCCAAGATCACACAAAGCTCGCCCGACTGCATGCTTACCAATCGAGATTTGGATAGTGAAACTACCCGGATCCTTTAATTTCTGAGGTAGCTTGCTTTGAATTCTTGAGCTACATTCCTCAATGAGTGCCACAGTATCAAATTCAGTCAGCTTACTTTTATTGGACACTATGTCCTTGATGTATTTAGCATATTTTGGAACTTCTTGCAGGATGTCTACCAATGGAATGTTAATTTGCACTTGCTTCAAGATATCAGGGAATTTTTTGTACGCGACATTATCCTTCACTTTCTGCAACCTTTGAGAGAATGAAGGGGGTGGCCTTGCAACCAATGGTGGTGGTTGCTCAGCCACCACCCCTTCAGCTGGCTTCTCTAATTCCTTTCATTTGTCTGATGTTGATTTTATAGTGGCTGGTCTCTCATTAAAAGTTACCTGTTTTCTCTTTTTCGAATGAACCTCTTCTAATTGTCTCGCATTCTTCAATGATCCGGCATTAATGGATGCCTTAGGATTGGCCTCAATGTCACTTGGAAGAGCTCCCACTGGTCTGGTATTTTGGGCACTAACAAGTTGACCCACTTGGCGCACAAAATTTCTCATTGGTGCAGCTTGGGCTTGCTGATCAAACATCAATTTCTGAGTGAAGGCTTGCTGATCGGCCATTAATTTCTGATTGAGGGCATGCTGATAAGACACCAATTTATTCATCATTTCCTCAAGGCTAGCATGTTGTTCAGCCTGAGGTGGTTTGTATTGTTGTTGAGGTGCTTGAGGCCGGTATTGATTATAAGTGCCTTGATTTCCAACCCAAGAGAATTTTGGGTGGTTCCTCCAGTTGGGGTTATAAGTGTTCCCATATTGATTTTATTGGCCCCTATTTGCATTACATACAAAGCAGACAGACTCTGGATTAACCGGTCATAAGTCGCTCGTCTGACCCTCTCCACATACTTTACAAAACACTTGAACCTATTGCACTAGTTGAGCTTGTTGCTTGTTAATGATCAGGGTCATCTGATTGACTTGGTTGGTCAGTGTAGAGATCTGCACTGACAATACCGAGACAACATATAACTCAAGAACCCCTGCAGATTTTTGTACCATGTTCCTACCCATCTCTCCTTGCAAATCCGAATTGCTTTTGGAGAATTTGTTCAATAATGCATATATTTCATCAAAGCTTTTCTCCAATACTTGATCTCCAGCTGCAGCATCTACCACAATCTTTGTTTTGGGATGGAGCCCTTCTATGAAAGTATGAGCTAACACTTCGTTTGTCTGATTGTGATGAGGACAGTCTCTGAGTAGCCCCTTGAACCTTTCCCAAGCTGAGTATAAAGATTCTCATGATTTCTATTTCAAGGCAACTATCTCACTTCTGATCTTTGCAGTTTTGCCTGAAGGGAAAAACCTTGCGAGAAATTTTCCTGCCAAATCATTCCATGATGTAATAGAATTAGCTAGTCCTGTCTTCAGCCGTCACATTGCTTCACCCAACAGAGAGAATGGAAAAAGTGTGAGCCTCACATAGTCTGAAGCGACTCCGTTAGTGATATAAGTATCACTAATCTCCAAGAAGTTCAGAATATGCTACAGTGGATCCTCGTGTGGAAGACCCATAAACTGCCCATTTGCATGAAGTAGCTGGATCATGCTCTGTTTCAACTCAAAGTTCCCAGTGATTCCGGGTTTCACGATGCTGGAGGTGACATTAGCAATACTGGGAATTGCCACCCCCTAAACTGCCATATGTTTCTCCTCTGCCATATTCACAGGAAATTGAATGAGTGCCTGAATATTATTTGTATCCCTTGCTTCCCTCAACCTCCTATGAAATGTTCTCTCAGGTTCGAGGTCAATGCCATTGAGTCTGTCCTGGCTTCTGACCCTGCACATTCAATCAAAGTTCCTGAGATTAAAGCAACAGTCAAGTAACGTTAGACTAGAAGAAATAAACAATTAAAGCAAGAATTAGAAAGTAGTTAATTTTCAAGTCCCCGGCAACGACGCCAAAAACTTGTTGCTCCCAAACGCACACGTAAGTATACGTGGTCGTACAAGTAATAAAATTATAAGTTGAGTGTCGAACCCATAGAGACTTGTATCAACTACCCACTAAATTTACTAAAATTGTTATACAGTCAAGCTAAAATCAAGTCCAAGAATATGATTATACTAAACTATAATTCTAAGTAAGTAACAAGTTGATTTTTGTGTATTCAGTAGAGACAAATATTCCAGGGTTGTGATCGATTCACCATTCATATTGTGTTCTAATTAACTCTCACTTTCATACAATTCACTCATGGTTGCTAATTAATCGATAATTGCGCTCATAACCTTCTCCCGAAGTACTAATCTCCTATTCGAAATAGATTAACGCCTATATTCCTATGAAATTAATCTATTAAGAATGCATAATGATTACAATATTTAATTAAGCACGGTGATTAGGTATATTCCTATACTAACCACAAATCCGCTCCCCTTAAGAGTTAAGATCACTCTCTCTTCAATTCTTCTCTAATATATACACAGATTTCCCAAACATAACATAGATAGTAAATAGAACCTAACTGTTGGCAAGACAATTACGAAATTAGCCACAGAATTGAAGAAACAACTATATATTAGTGAACTATAATCAAGGTTAAGCTGAAGTTAAACAACAATATTCATGGCTAAATCAAAACCGCAGAACAATGGGTTTTTAGCCACTCATGATGTAATCAAACAAATTCATAAGTGTTGAATAATTGAAAATACTAGAAAAAGATGAAGAAAACTGAGATCCCTTCGCTTTAGAATGTTCTCGTGTGTATTTTTCCTCCAAGTGGTGTCACCTCCTTCACAAATATGTTTAGTCTTGCTTTTATACGTGTTGGGTAGGTCTAGGGCCGAAATAACCGTGTCTCGGGCGAAATAGGAGAAAATTCACGCCACAAGGGCCATCGTCAGCGCCAGGCGCCCTCCATAGCGCTGCCTTCTTTGAGCACACTATTTCCAGCGTCACATGTGGCTCAAGGCGCTTCCTTTGGCGCTCCACTGTCCCCTTTGCCCGTTTTCGTCTGTTTTGGCTCTAATTTCGCACAATTCGCCCCTGTTTGCTCCCGCATCATTCCTACATATAAAAATATTACAAATTAATATAAATCATCATGTTTAACATCCAAAATCCACGAAAAAAAGTAAAATATGAGGCGATATACATACAAATATATATACTTTAATCTAAACATCAATATCAAAATTTTATTGTTATTCTTTGTATATCACAATGTATATAAAAAATTTATTTTTTTTCTTTGTATATCTCATTGTATAACACATATTATCTTGTATATATATATATATATGTGTGTGTGTGTATATATGCTAAAATATATTTTCATTATTTGTATGCCAATTTCTCCTCCTTTGTGGTCTTAAAAAAGTAGCAGCCCACTAACACTTGAGATACATAGTGATATTTTCATTATTTGTATGCCCTCGCCCTCCTTCCGTTGGCAGAAACATGTAAATCCAGTCAAGCCGTGGCGTTGAGGAACATAAAAAAATTGACTTGAAATAATAAGTTCATGATTTGGAATAGCCTCCAATAATTTTCTCTGTAATTTTTGAATTATCATAATGACAGAAGAATTTTTTATGCATAATTTTATGTGCGCAATAGTCAATTAACTCTTGAAAAAGAAAATCATACTGGCCATTCAAGTTCATACTTTAAAAACGATTTCCAAGAATTGTAGTCTAACTATTAGAAACAAAAATATTTCACATGGGGATAAATTCATCAGTTTGTGACCTTGAGTTTTTGAGTCTTGACGGGTTTTCGTTTATGTCGAGCCTTACCTGAACAAGAACGACAAGAGTGAAGAGAGACATAAGAGATAGTGAGTATGGGAGGCAGTGAAGGCCATCCAGTAGCAGTTTTCGGCAGTTTTGTGGTGGAATTGGGAGGAGAAAGGGAGAGAGATACCATAAAGAGAGGTAGAGAGGGGGTTACATGGAGAGAATAAATAGGGAAGTAGAGTTTTTTGATTTGACTATATAATGCTAATTTTTTTGGGCAGCTTTTGCCAAATATAATCTAGCCAAGGCCAAAAAGTTCTCTAATTCATATTGTATGTCGTCACCTGGTGAAAATTTCTTAATTTTTCTAAGAACTATATTTGCGCAGCTAGGCAGGCCTAAAAAGGAATATTTGCGCAAATAGGCCACCTCAATAGATGGGGTTCTAGGAAAAAAAAGTAAATATATCAAATTAATCAAAGAACAAAACGACATTATAAACCAAATAAGCTTATATATGTAACGACCCGGCCAATCGTTCCGAGAGTTATAGCCCCATTTTCTCCTTTTTTGCTTCATTATATGTTGTTCAGCTTTATTATATCGTGTCGGGTTGGTGGCTCGGGTTCGGAGTGATTTTGGAGTGGATTGAGACACCTAGTCTCTTAATTTGGATATTTAGTTGGAAAGGTCAACCGAAAGTTGACTTACAGGTAAACGATCTTGGATTAGGCTTTTTATGGTTTGGATAGCTTCGTTAGATTATTTTGGACTTAGGAGTGTGTTCGAAATGTAATTTGAAGGTCCGTGGTAGAATTAGGCTTCAATTGGCGAAATGGGAATTTGGCGATTTCCGGTTGGCAGTGGAAAATTTGATATCGGGGTCGGAATAGAATTCCAGAAGTTGGAATAGGTTAGTAGCGTCATATTTGATGTGTGTGCAAAATTTCGGGTCATTCGGACGTGGTTTGGTTGGTCTTGGTATTGTTGGCGAATTTCGGAAGTTTAAAAATCTGTAGGCTTGAATTTGGGGTTAATTCGGTGTTTTGGTGTTTTTTTGGGCGTTCTGTAGGTTGGACTAAGTTCGGTATTGATATGTGACCTATTGGTGTAATTGGTTGATGACCCGAGGGCCTCGGGGTGATTTCAGATGGTTAACGGGGAGTTTGAACTTGGAAAATGCAGCTGAAGCTGCTGTGTTGTGTGATAACCGCACATGTGGTTAGGGGTCCGCAGGTGCGAGGCCACAGAAGCGGTAAGGAAGGCGCAGATGCGGAAAGTGAGGGCCAGGAGAGGAGTCGCACATGCGGTGGAGTATCCGCACCTGCGAGCCCGCAGGTCCGAAGGATTTATCGCAAGTGGGGTGTTGGAACTTTAAGTGACTTCTGCAGATGCAGAAATTTGGGCGCAGAAGCGACACCGCAGGTGTGCTTAATTGGACCGTTGATGCGGTTTTGCTGGTCAGAATGTATAAAAAGGACCCTTCGTGAATTTTGGCCATTCTTCACAATTTCAACTCGGGTTTTGGGGCTTTTGGAGGATTTTGAAGAGGGATTCAAGAGGAAATTCGTTGAGGTAAGATTTTTTAACCTAATACTCTAATTTATGGTGAATTTCAATTGATTAAGTGTCACGACCCAAAATCCATTAATGACGTGATGGCGCCGGACCCCACGGTCAAGCAAGCCAACACTTAATAAATAAATTAAATCTTTTTTGTTAAATTATCGAAGCCATTCCTTTTTCATTTTCTTAAATAATAATTAACGAACTTCCACTGAGTAAACAATAATATCTTAACCAATTTGAATAGTGAATAAATCCCATGATTTCCCATAACCCGGTGTAACAAGTGCATGAGTAAATTTTCTAGGAATTATAAATTGTACTACAATACTTGTCCAAAATACAAACTGGACAAGAAATTTAAAATAAATACAATACATTTGAGGAAGATTGTGCCGGCTACGGGTCGTCTCCGGATGGTGCAGCTCGTCTAAGTCTCCAAGTCAGTCACATCACTGCGTCAAACAGGGCCACTAGCTATGAATGTACCTGTGCAATAAAAATGCACAGCAAGTGTAGCATGAGTATGAAAACAACGTGTACTCAGTAAGTATCCCGCCTAACCTCGAAGAGGTAGTGACGAGATGCCGAATTTGACACTTGCTAGAGGTCAATTTAATATAATCAAGGGTGACTCTAAGCATGGATATCATAGGAAAGTTAACAAGTAGCGACAATAAATAACAACTTCTTTCACGTTTAACATTTTAAAATCCTCATCATTTCAGTAATATAAAATTTCCAAGCCAGTAATCAGGTAAAAATCACAGCAAATACGCAGTAATATCATGCACAAGCAATGCCGAGGGTCGAACGACCCGAACCAAATTGTGCACTGCTGAAGGGTCGAACGGCTCAAACCATAGATGCATCTATTAATCCACTGTGGCGTACGGCCTGCTACCATGAGAGTAGTGGAATAAATGACCTCCTCGCGGAATATAAATTGCGAAGCGGTCACACACAGTCATGCACATTCCAACAATCCACCCTGACTACATCGGGAAAATCAAGTACTCAAGTAAATGATAATTTCTCTTTTAATGGTCATGAAAATAGTATTTAAATCTTTTACAGAAATTCATTTGCCAAGTTCAATAAGGTTAAAACATTTTAATTTCATCAGTAAGATTACAAGTACGGCAAATAGAACATGTTTTTGGGTCCTAGACTACCAGGACATAAACATAATAGTAGCTACGCACGCACTCTCGTCACTTTGCGCATACATAGCCCTCACAAATAGTAGCACATATTAAATTAGTTCACCTATAGGGACAATTCCCCCTCACAAGGTTAGAAAGGAGACTTACCCCGCTCCGAAATTTCATAACCGGCTTCCAAGCCCTTCCGACGACTCCAATTGATGCACAACGCCCCAAAACTATTCAAATAATGGGAAAATCAATAAAAGTCACACTAATACTTGTAACAATTCAAATTATATAAGTTCCCAACTCCGCTCGAAAAGTTGACCAAAATGCCCTCGGACCCACGTGCCTGGATTACGAAATTTCTCGAAGATAAATTCTACCCATAGCTTTACTAAGTCAATTATACAATTTACTCTAATTTTCATGCTCAAATTCATGGTAAAATTCCAAAATTCCATATTCTAGGTCTTCCCCAAAAATCCCAAATCTATACTAATTTTCCATGTCTAAATCCATGTAAGATCACATATTTAACTAAAAAATAGGAAGAAATCACTTACCTAGTGTTGCTTGGTGAAAATCCCTCCTTGAGCTCTCCAAAATCATCCAAACCAAATGAAAGAAATGAAAGAAATGGGCCAAAACTCGTGTTTAAAACAATCTGCCCAGGCTTCACCGAGTTGTACCTTGCGCTGTGCAGGTAGTACATCATATTACAGTTTTTCCTTGTCGTACATCTTCTGTTAAAAAGCTCATAACTCCTTGTATAAATATCCAAATGACAAACGATTTGAAGATTTAGAAACTAGACTCGAAGATCTTTAATTTGATAGGTTGTACACCATATAACGCTTTATATATTCCGAGATACGAGCTTCTAAATTTGGCTCCATGCATCAGAAAATTCTGTCGAAACTGCTCCACCAGCCATCTTCAATCGATCATAGCTTTCTGATACAATGTCCAAATGATGAATGGTTTAAATTTCTGGAAACTAGAATGCAAGGGATACAAGTTTTGTTGTTTTGCAACCTTACAGAATCCTTATATATTTCGAGATATAAGCTTCCAAATTCAGCTCCATGATTGCACTAGTTGCTGTCAAAACAGCTTTCTGCAGAAAATTTCAGCAACTCTTTGGTCAGAAGTTCATTCCGTTAACCTTCCGAAATCCACCCAAGGCCCTCGGGACCTTAACCAATTATACCAAAATGTCCCAAAACATAGTACGAACTCTCGAGGCCTCAAATCACATAAACAAACGTCGAAATCGTGAATCACACTCTAATTCAAGCTTTATGAACTTTGAAATTTCAAACTTCTACATCTGATGCCGAAACCTATCAAATCATGTCCGATTGACCCCAAATTTTGCACACAAGTCATATTCAACCTTATGGACTTGCTCCAACTTTTGGAATTAGAATTCGACCCCGATATCAAAAAGTCAAACTCTCGGTCAAACTTTTCAAAAACCTTCAAATTTCTATCTTTAGCCAAATGACTTCAAAATGACCGACGGGCCTCCGAATTCACTTATGATCGCGTCCCCAACTCCAAAATCACCATATGGAGCTATTCCCAGATTTTGAATCCCAAACGGACTTCAATAACACCAAAATGCACTTCAACCCAGACTTACGAAAATCCTTCTAAAATGCTAACTTCCACAATATACGCCGAAAGGTTCCCTGGTTATCCAAAACCCGATCCGGACATACGCCCTAGTCCGAAATTATCATACGAACCTGCTGGAACCTTCACATCCTAATTCCCAGGTTGTTTACTCAAAATTCTAATCATAGTCGATTCTTCCTACTTAAGGCTTCTGAAATGAGAATTTTCTTTCCAATTTGACTTAACTTCACGAAATTCAATTCCGACCACACCTACAAGTCATAATACCTGAAACAAAGCTGCTCATGACTTCAAACTACTGAACGACGTGCTAGAAATCAAGACAACCGGTCGGGTCGTTACATTAAGCATGGAAATTGTAGGAATTAGGGGTGAAATTTGGGGAAATTAGGGCTTGGAATTGGAGAGTTTCAATTGGGTAATTGAGGGGCCAAACAAAGTCGTATTTTGGTAAATTTGGTATGAAATGACTCGTACGTGAATGAGGTTTTTAGTTTTGAATTTTTTTTCGGATTTCGAGACGTGGGCCTGGGGTCGGGTTTGGTCAATTTCAGGAATTTTGGTTTAATTTGATAATTTTTTTGTGGGATTTGTTCCTTTAGCATGTATTAATGATATAATACTGACTTTTGTTAGATTCGGGGCGATTTGTGGCCTAGTCGAGCGGCAAGGGCATTTCAGAGTAGATTCTGGTTTGAGGTAAGTAACAATTGTAAATCTAGACCTGAGGGTATAAAAATCCAAAATTTTCGTACTATTTCACTATGTTGAGGTGACGAACATGCTAGATGACGGGCGTGCACCACTAGGGATTGTGACTTGCTCCGTCCCGTAGCAACTATAGAGTTGCATAATTTGATTTAAGCCGTATAATTGCTACATGTTTTAGAAAGCATTCTTATAATTTGGGTTGAACGCCATGTTTGGGGCCCTGTGTCGTACTGTTTGGACCCTCACGGGTATATTATACTATCATCACATTGTTTTGATTTGAAAGCATATCCTTAATCATGATTGTTCCTGTTAACTATTTAATTCAGTCTCATTACTCTAGTTTTTAATATATGAAAGTTATTTCGGGCTGAGTCCCCTGATTTTTACTGAAACGCCCGAGTGGCTTGTGAGGTTGATGACTGAGTGAGGCCGAGGGCCTAATTGTGAGGATATATATGGATCGGTTTGCATGCCGCAACATGTTATTTATAGGCCGAGTGCTAGAGCGATTGATTCCATGATTTGGCTTGTTATAGCGCTTGGGCTGAAATAGCCCCTCCGGAGTCTGTGCACACCCCCAGTGAGCGTAGGTACCTATCGAGTGCTAGTGTGAGTGTCGAGTGATGACTGACTGGTAGGCATGAGCGATTGTGAGGTATGCCCGAGTGGCTGTTCATGAGTGATAGTGAGGCTTGCCCGAGAGGCTGTTTATGAGTGATATGTTTTGCCCGAGGGGATGGTTTATGAAAAATACTATTTTCACTCTATCTTTATATTGAGACTCTACTGGAAACTGTTGAAAAATGTTTTTATATGTTTTTTTCCATTGAAACTGAAGTTTTAGGAGATATTTGACTTGAATACTGTTTTGGCATACGTTGTTTTCATTGAGACGTGGTACTGTGATCTTAATGTGATTTTTACTGCTCGTCATTGCACTCAACCTGTATTTATAGTTGTTACTTACTGAGTTGGCATACTCACATTACTCCCTGCATCGTGTGTGCAGATCCAGGTCCCGGTAGTGGTTATTAATCATTCGATGTGGTGACTTTGTCGGAGATTTTAAGGTAGCTGCTTGGCGATCGCTGCCTCGTCTTCTCTTCCCTTATCTTTCCTAGTGGATTTTGTTATCTCCAGATAGTTGTTTGTCTCATTTTTATTTCAGACATTGTAGTAGTATGGCTCGTGACTTAGTGACACCCGGTGTTGGGATTTCTATTTCAGTATCTTGGTTTGGATTTAAGTCTCTTAAATTATAAATTTATGTGGGAAAAAGAGTATTATTATTTACTTGTTTTATGAAAACTAGAATGTTTGTAAATTGTGAGGCTTGCCTAGTTCCACGATAGGCGCCATCACCACCGGGCTGATTTCGGGTCGTGACAAATTGGTATCAGAGCTTAGGTTACATAGGTCTCACAAGTCATGAGCAGGTTTAGTAGAGTCTTGCGGATCGGTGCGGAGACGTTCGTACTTATCTTCGAGATATTGCAGAACCCTTAGATAAATCTCACATTCTTGAATTCTTGTCGTGCGAATATATTGATTCTAGTAAATAAACTCATATTGTTTCACTCTCTCACAGATAGTGTGGACACATGCTACCGGATAGGACGATCAGCCACCAGCTAGGCCCATGAGGGGTCGAGGCTGTGGCAGGGGTAGGGGTGTAGACCATGCAGCAGCCGAGGCTGTATCTATAGATCTGCCCGTTATTCCAGATCAGGTCCCACCCGCAGATGTTCCAGTGGGACCAGCCCAGGAACCGACTGTGCCTATTATTATTGCAGGTCTTTAGGAGATCTTGGCTCAGATTTCAACCGTGTGTACCAGTCTTGCTCAGGTGGTCGTTGTTTCTTCTACATCAGTTACTTATTGACCGAGGGAGGCACTCAGACTCCCGTCGCGTGCACTTTCTTGCAGGTTGTTTAGGGGCTTCAGACAGTAGGGGCACTCCCAGCCCAACCGGTTGTACCTGCTCAGGATTATGTCATTCCCGCCATGCCAGATGACGAGCACCGTAGGTTGGAGAGGTTTGGTAGACTTCAAACTCCGAATTTCAGTGGCAAAGAGGGCGAGGATGCTCAGGGTTTCTTAGACAAGTGTTAGAGGATTCTACGTACAATGGGTATATTGGAGACCAGTGGGGTCTCATTCACTACTTTCCAGTTTTCAAGAGTTGCCTTTACTTGGTGGGAGGCTTATGAGAGGCGTAGGGCTGTTAGTGCAGCACCCTTTACTTTGCAGCAGTTCTCCGTTCTCTTTCTAGAGAAGTATGTGCCACAGTTTCGCAGGGAGGAGCTGCGCAGGCAGTTCAAGCAGCTGCGTCAGAGTGATATGACTGTGACGCAGTATGAGATGAGATTGTTAGAGCTAGGTTGTCATGCTGTTTGGTTGGTTCATACGGACAGGAGAGGATCAGGAGGTTCGTGGATGGCCTCACGTATCAGCTTCAGATTCTCATCCAAGGAGAGGGTATCAGGTGCTACTTTTGAGGAGGTTGTTGATATTGCCCAAGAGATTGAGTCGGTTCTTCGCCAGGAGCAAGATGAGAGGAAGGCCAAGAGGCCTTGAGGATCTGGTAGTTTTGGTGGTGTCCCTTTAGGAGGACAGTTCCAGCACGGTAGAGGCCGTCCATTCAGGAAGGCTCAGTAAGCCTGCCCAGGTCATTGTGGTGGATCATCTGGTCATGGTCCTCACAATTCTCATCAGGGGCACCCATCATTCAGTTCCCTCCCAGCCTAGAGTTCATCCCGTGCACCATCAGTCCAGGGCTCTTCCATGCGAGGTTCTTTTGTCAGTTATCCCGGTGCCAGGGGTTCTCTTCAGTCCTAGCCACTAATCCCAGGGAGTTGTTTTGAGTGTGGGGAGTTTGGGCATATGTGGAGGTAGTGTCCTCGTCTTCATGGGGATTTGTCCCAGCAGAGGAGTCAGCCGTCGACTTCAGCACCAGTCACTTCACCACCCACCCAGGTAGTTAGGGGTAGGGGTCAGGCAGCTAGAGGCCGCCCTAGAGGGGGAGGTCGATCAGGTGGAGGTCAGGCCTATTTTTATGCACTTCCAGCAAGACCAGATGTTATGGCCTCCGATACCGTGATTACAAGTATTGGTTTAGTTTGTCACCGAGATGCCTCAGTCTTATTTGATCCTGGTTCAACATATTCCTACGTTTCGTCATATTTTTCTCATTTTCTGGATATGCCCCGCGAATCCTTAATTACATCTGTTCATGTGTCTACTCCCGTGGGTGATACTGTTTTTATGGACCGTGTGTATCGGTCATGTGTGGTGTCTATTGGGGGTCTAGAGACCCGAGTGGATCTGTTATTGCTCAGCATGGTGGACTTTTATGTGATATTGGGCATGGATTGTCTTTCCCCGTGTCATGTTGTTCTAGATTTTCACGCTAAGACCGTGACCTTAGCGATGCCGGGATTTTCGAGGGTTGAGTGGAGAGGTTTCATAGATTATGTTCCTAGTAGGGTGATTTCATACCTAAAGGCTTAGTGTATGGTAGAGAAAGGGTGCCTATCTTATTTGGCTTTTGTGAGGGATGTCAGTGCTGAGACTCCCACTATTGATTTTGTTCCTGTGGTTCGTGATTTTCCTGACGTGTTTCCTGCAGACTTGCCGGCCATGCCGCCTGACAGGGATATTGATTTTGGTATTGATTTGGTTCAAGGAACTCAGCCTCTTTCTATTCCACCATATCGTATGGCATCAGCGGAGTTGAAGGAATTGAAAGAGCAGCTTCAGGAACTCCTTGATAAGGGGTTTATTCGGCCTAGTGTGTCACCCTATGGTGCACCGGTTCTGTTTTTGAAGAAGAAGGATGGTTCCATGAGAATGTGCATTGACTGCATGTAGTTGAACAAGGTCACAGTCATGAACAAGTATCCTTTGCCTCGTATCAATGATTTATTTGACCAGCTTCAAGGGGCTAGGGTGTTCTCTAAGATTGACTTGAGGTCTGGGTATCATCAGCTGAGGATTCGGAATCTGGATATTCCTAAGACGGCTTTCAGGACCTGTTATGGCCATTATGAGTTCTTGGTGATGTCTTTTGGGCTGACCAATGCCCCAGCAGCGTCCATGTATTTGATGAACAACGTATTTCAGCCATACTTGGATTCCTTCGTTATTGTGTTCATTGATGACATCCTGGTCTACTCTCGTAGCCAAGAGGAGCATGCTCAACATTTAAGAGTTTTGAGGGAGGAGAAACTTTTTGCAAAGTTCTCCAAGTGTGAGCTTTGGCTTGAATCAGTAGCATTCTTGGGGCATTCAGGTGGATCCGAAGAAGATAGAGGTAGTGCAGAGTTGGTCCAGACCATCCTCAGCTACTGATATTAGGAGCTTCCTTGGTTTGGTGGGATATTATCGCCTCTTTGTGGAGGCGTTTTCTTCTATTGCTTCGCCCTACACCAGATTGACCCAGAAGGGTACTCCATTCAGGTGGTCAGATGAGTGTGAGGAGAGCTTTCAGAAGCTCAAGTCTGCCTTGACCACAGCTCTAGTGTTATTTCTACCATCAACTTCGGGTTCTTATACCGTGTGTTATGATGCCTCGAGGATAGGCATTGGCCGTGTTTTGATGTAGGAGGGTAGGGTGATTTCCTACGCATCACGCCAGTTGAAGAACCATGAGAAGAATTATCCGGTGTATGATCTTGACTTAGCAGCCATTGTTCACGCCTTGAAGAGTTGGCTTCATTATTTATATGGAGTTCATTGTGAGATTTATACTAATCACCGGAGTCTGCAGCATCTATTTAAGCAGAAAGGGCTGAATTTGCGTCAGCGGAGATGGTTGGAGCTTCTCAAGGACTATGATATCACTATTCTATACCATTCGGGGAAGGCCAATATGGTGGTCGATGCTTTGAGTCGTTGGGCAGAGAGCTGGGGAGTTTAACATATCTTCCAGCAGTAGAGAGACCTTTAGCACTTTATGTTCAGGCTTTAGCGGGTCAGCTTGTGAGGTTGGATATATCGGAGCCTAGTCGTGTTTGGCTTGCATAGTCTCTGGGTCTTCTCTTTATGACCGTATCAGGGAGCGCCAGTATGATGACCCACACTTGCTTGTTCTTCAGGATACGGCCCGGCGGGGTGATGCCAGGGATGTGACTATTGATGATGATGGTGTAATGAGCATGCAGGTTCGGATAAGCGTGCCTAATGTAGATGGGCTTCGGGAGTTGATTCTTGAGGAGGTCGTTGAATTTGTAGCTCGTTGTCTCAACTGTCAGCAGGTCAAGTATGAGCATCAGAGACCAGGTGGCTTGGTTGAGAGACTAGGTATTCCGGAGTGGAAATGGGAGTGGATCACGATGGACTTTGTAGTTGGGCTCCCACGGACTTCGAGGAAGTTCGATGCCATTTGGGTTATTGTGGATCGACTGACCAAGTCCACGCACTTCATTCCTGTTGGTACTACTTACACTTCGGAGAGGTTAGCCGGGATTTATATTTAGGAGATTGTTCGTCTGCATGGCATCCCAGTTTCCATCATTTCTGATAGAGGTACTCAGTTCATATCGCACTTTTGGAGGTCCGTGCAGCAGGAGTTGGGTACATAGGTTGAGTTGAGTACACCTTTCCACCCTCAGACGGATGGACAGTGTAAGCGCACTATTCAGATACTGGATGACATGTTGCATGCTTGTGTTATTGTTTTGGTGGTTCATGGGGCCAGTTTCTGCGACTCGCGGAGTTTGCATATAATAATAGTTATCAGTCGAGTATTCAGATAGATCCATATGAGGCTTTTTATGGGAGGAGTTGTAGGTCTCTGGTTGGTTGGTTTGAGCTTGGTGAGGCTAGATTCTTGGGTACAGATTTGGTGCAGGACGCTTTAGATAAGGTGAAATTGATTCAGGAGAAGCTTCGCAAGACGCAGTCTAGGCAGCAGAGCTACGCGGACAGGAAGGTCCATGATGTATCTTTCATGGTTGGGGAAAAGGTTCTGCTGAAGGTGTCACCCATGAAGGGTGTTATGATGTTTGGGAAGAGGGGTAAGTTGAGCCCCAAATTTATTGGGCCTTTTAAGGTGGTTCAAAGGGTAGGGGAGGTGTCTTATAGGCTTGCTTTGCCACTCAGATTGTCGAGTGTATACGATATTTCATGTTTCCATGCCTCGCAAGTATATTGGTGACCCATCCCACGCTTTGGACTTCAACATAGTTCACTTGGAGGGTGATATGACCTATGATGTGAAGCTAGTGGTTATTTTAGATCGGTAGGTCTGAAGGTTGAGGTTAAAGGATATAGTTTCAGTCATGGTGCAGAGGAGAGGGAACCGGTGGAGGAGGCAACCTGGGAGACCGAGCGAGATATACGGAGAAGATATCCACACCAATTTGAGACTCCAGGTATGTTTCTAGACTCGTTCAAGGACAAACGTTTGTTTAAGAGGGGGAGGATGTAATGACTCGGCCGGTCGTTCCGAGAGTTATAGCCCCGTATTCCTCATTTCTTCTTCATTATATGTTGTTCAGCTTTATTATGTTGCGTCTGGTTGGTTGGCTCGGGTTCAGAGTTATTTTGGAGTGGATTGAGACACTTAGTCTCTTAATTTGGATATTGAGTTGGAAAAGTCAACCGAAAGTTGACTTATGAGTAAACGATCTCGGATTAGGGTTTTTATGGTTTTGATAGCTTTGTTAGATGATTTTGGACTTGGGAGTGTGTTCGAAATATAATTTGGACGTCCGTGATATAATTAGGCTTGAATTGGCAAAATTGGAATTTGGCGATTTCCGGTCGGCAGTGGAAAATTTGATATCGGGGTCGGAATGGAATTTCGGAAGTTGGAATAGGTTTATAGCATTATTTCTGACGTGTGTGAAAAATTCAGGTCATTCGGACGTGGTTTGGTTGGTTTCGGCATTGTTGGCGAATTTCGGAAGTTTAGAAATCCTTAGGCTTAAATTTGGGGTTAATTCGGTGTTTTGGTGTTGTTTTAGGTGTTCCGAAGGTTCGACTAAGTTCGGGTATTGATATGTGACCTATTGGTGTAATTGGTTGAGGACCCGAGGGCCTCGGGATAATTTTAAATGGTTAACGGGGAGTTTGAAATTGGAAATTGTAGCTGAAGCTGCTGTGTTCTGTTATAACCGCACCTGCGGTTAGGGGTCTGCAGGTGCAAGACCGCAGAAGCGGTAAGGAAGCCGCAAATGCCGAATGTGAGGGCCAGGAGAGGAGTCGCAGATGCGGGGGAGTATCCACATCTGCGAGCCCGCAGATGCGAAGGATTTATCGCTGGTGCGGTCTTGGAACTTAAAGTGACTTCCGCAGATGCGGAAATGTTTGCGCAGAAGCGGCACCACATGTGCGCTTAATTGGACCGCAAATGCGGTTTTGCTCAGAATGTATAAAAAGTACCCTTCGCAAATTAGGGGTGAAATTTGGAGAAATTAGGGCATGGAATTGGAGAGTTTCAATTGGGTAATTGAGGGGTCAAACGAAGTCGGATTTTGGTAAATTTGGTATGAATGGACTCGTGAGTGAATGAGGTTTTTAATTTTGAAATTTTAGTTGGATTCCGAGACATGGACCCGAGGGACGGGTTTGGCCAATTTCTGGAATTTTGGTTTAATTTTATAATTTTTTTGTGGGATTTGTTCCTTTAGCATGTATTAATGATATAATACTGATTTTGGTTAGATTCAAGGCGATTTGTGGCCGAGTCGAGCGGAAAGGGCATTTCGGAGAATATTTTTGTCCGGTTTGAGGTAAGTAACGATTGTAAATCTAGACCTGAGGGTATGAACCCCAGAATTTTTGTACTATTTCACTATGTTGAGGCGACGCACATGCTAGGTGACGGGCGTGTGGGCGTGCACTATTAGGGAATGTGACTTGGTCCGTCCCGTAGCAACTATATAGTTGCATAATTTTGTTTAAGTCGTATAATTGCTACATGTTTTAGTCATGATTTTTCCTGTTTACTGTTTAATTCAGTCTCATTACTCTATTTTTTAATATATGAAAATTGTTTCGGGCTGAGTCCCCTGATTTTTACTAAAACGCCCGAGTGGCTTGGGAGGTTGATGACTGAGTGAGGTCGAGGGCCTGATTATGAGGATATATATGGATCGGGTCGCACACTGCAGCATGTCATTGATAGGCCGAGTGCCAGAGTGATTGATGCCAAGATTTGGCTTGTTGTAGCGCTTGGGCTGAAGGAGTCCCTCCGGAGTCTGTAGACACCCCCACTGAGCACAGGTGCCTACCGAGTGCGAGTGCAAGTGCCGAGTGACGAGTGACTAGGAGGCATGAGCGATTGTGAGGTATGCACGAGTGGCTTTTCATGAAGGATAGTGAGGCTTTCCCGAGAGGCTGCTTATGAGTGATATGTTTTGCCCGAGGGGCTAGTTTATGAAAAATACTATTTTCATTCTATCTTTATATTGAGCCTCTATTGGAAACTGTTGAAAAATGTTTTTACGTGTTTTTTTCCATTGAAACTGAAGTTTTAAGAGATATTTGACTTGAATACTGTTTTGGCATACGTTGTTTTCACCGAGACATGATATTTTCATCTTAATGTGATTTTTACTGTTCGTCACTGCACTCAGCCTGTATTTATAGTTGTTACTTACTGAGTTGGCGTACTCACGTTACTCCCTGCACCGTGTGTGTAGATCCAGGTTCCTCAGGTCCCCGTAGCAGTTATTGATCATTCAGTGTGGTGACTCAGTCGGAGATTCGAGGTAGATGCTTGGCGATCGTAGCCTCGTCTTCTCTTCCCTTATCTTTCCCTAGTATATTTTTGTTATCTCCAAACAATTGTTTGTCTAGTTTTTATTTCAGACATTGTAGTAGTATGGCTCATGACTTAGTGACACTCGGTGTTGGGATTTTTATTTCAGTATCTTGGCTTGGATTTAACTCTCTTAAATTATAAATTTATGTGGGAAAAAGAGTATTATTATTTACTTGTTTTTATGGAAACTGGAATGTTTGTAAATTGTGAGGCTTGCCTAGTTCCACGATAGGCGCCATCATGACTGGGATGATTTGTGGTCATGACAATATAGTATAGGGGAATGAATTTCGTACAAACACGAATAATGAATGGCAATTAATTAGTTTAAGCAAATTATGTACCAGTCCTTCCCACTTTTTAAGATTAAGAAACTCTGTGGGCAGTTAATTACTATCATAGAAAATGAAACAATGGAAGTACTAATATATGTTTAAGAGATTTAAACATCTATCAACAACTTAAGATTAGAGCATTAAGCATTGATATCAATTAACACTTGCAAAATATCAACTACCAAACAGTCAACAACACAGAATTGTGGTTGAAGATTCTATTTTGGAACTTAGTCTAATTGGTATGATCGAGATTATATGAAAAAGGACATTTTAAACAGTAGGTTCAAAAAAAAGGTAGATAAAGAACTCAATAGAGAAGTATGTAAAGACACTAACATGAGTTGTTTGGATTCAATAAAATAATAATGTCCTTACAATGTATGATTGATTAAACATTAGGAAAAAAATGTTGTCCTATATTTTCTTGAGGATGTATTGTTGATACCTCAATATTTACACGAGTAAGTTAAGGACATGCATTTTAGTAAACGTAAACAAAAAAAATGCTATAACAAGAAATACAAATTATCCAACCATTGACACAACAAACCAATATAGTACAATAAAATTAAGGTACAAAAAAGATACATTATATATGAAACAATGAGAAACAACAATATAATAAAGACATGCTCTATAAATTCTGAACTACAAAGTGATTCTTGCAACAACAACAAAAAAAATTGTTCTTTGGATATGTTACGTAGTGTATAGTAATTGAATAAATTCCTCGATATTCTTGTTAGAACCTCCTCCTTGTTATAAAACAATAAAAGAAGAAGAAAAGTATTGTGATGTGCCGTAGAATTTCGACACATTTAATATCAATTACTTAGATTTCAGCGTGTTTTAATGCATTTGTTCGTTAATTCTTATGAAGTTTTGATGTTTTGCAGTACATAAGGTTTGAGGACCCAAAAACACAGAAAAGAAGTCAAAAAGCCACAAAAGAGTAGAAAGAAGTAACAATGCGGCCGCATAACTCAAATGCGGGCCGCATAAGGCAAGGGGCAACCGCTGAGTGAAACAGTTCAGTTGGCCAAATCAAATGAAGATTATGCGGTCCATTATGCGACCACATAACAAGTTTGCGAGCCGCATAACAGACCGCAGACTTCCAGTAGAGACAACTCCTCACAGTTTTGCGATGGAAAATGCAGTCACATATCAAATATGCGAACCGCATAACTACTATGCGATGGATGCTCGGAACTAGGACATGCAGATCTGCGATGGAATGGAAGAATATGCGGTCGCATAATGCATCTACAAGGGAAATCTTATCCAAATTTGGCTCCAACTTTTAGACCACTATAAATAGATTTATTAGGATTTTTTGTAGGTCATCTTTTATGAAAAAGAGACTACAATACAAGGCATTGAATATTGTATCTTTTGGAAGCTTTAGAAGGAAGATTCTTACACTTTTGTAAGCATTATGACATTGAATATTATTATCTTCTTGTACTTTAGCATGAGTGGCTAGCTTTAAATACTAAGGTTATGGACCATAAATGAGTGTAATGCTAATGGGAATTTGCCATTGAATAAATATATATATATATATATATAATGGTTGGTTGATATTTATCCATTTCTCATTCTTCATTTATTGTTTGTGGTTGCAAACATTAACAAATGCCATTTTACTTTTTCTTTACTTGGAAAAGTGGGTTAGGGTTTGGTAGAAGTGAATATCAAAAACTCAAGGCGTTAAACCTTGTTTAATAGAATCTCTTAGGGATAAGTGTATTTTATTTGGCATAAAGTGATTGTTCTTAATTGAAACTCTTTTATATTTGGAAAAATCATAAAGAGTAAATACTACCCAACTATTGAAAAATATTGGGTAGTCATTTAGAAATTATTTCCATATTAACGGACCTTCCATTAGAAATATATCATATTAACACCGATAGCATTACATTCCATTGAAGGGGACACAACCTTAATTTCATTAATTAAATTAATTACTATCCTACAAATTATACTTGGTTTTATTTCACTCAATTACAAAACTCTTTTTAGCTAACGGAATAGAATTACGATTCAAGTTAAGCTTCACACTACTCAAGTAATCTTTTCATGCCTATTCTCTGAGGGATTCGACCCCAACCTAGTTGGGTTATTAAATTTGACATCGACCGTTTTAACTATTTATTAAAGTGTAACTTGAGCGTATCAAATTTTGGCGCCGTTGTCGGAGAATACGATTTTGAAATTACTAACTAGTGTTTACTTCACTTTACATATTTTTCTATTCCATCACACTTTGCTTTCTTTTCTTGGTGTGCTAGGTAAGCATGGCCGATTACGATGAAGAAGAGAATCCCTTTGCGGGTATTGAGGAGTATATTGATGTTACCAACGCCATTGTCGCTCCGCGGGTTGACGCAGCTACATTCAAGGTGGACCATGGGTTAATCCTAATGCTCAAGGCAGAAGGATTATTCAGGAACTCTATAGATGATGATCCGACGCAACGCCTTAGGAACTTCTTGGGTGTGTGCGCAATGCATAAACAAAACAATGTTACAGACTATGCCCTAAGACAGCGAGTGTTCAAATACTTATTAACTGGAGAGGCGAGAAAATGGATTCAGAATCTACCTCCTCATTTTATACGCTCTTGGCCCGAACTTGTCCGTTCTTTCTTACCAAATGGTTCCCACAGAGTAAGAAATCCGAGCTCAGATATAAGATCCTCTTCTTCAAACAACTACCAAGAGAACACTTGCATGAGGTGTTGGACCAGTTCAAGTTGTACTTAGTGAGGTCACTGAACCATGGTTTTTCGAATACTATTTTGTTGGAGAATTTTACATGGGTTTGGATCCATTGAACCAGTCCATAGCAAAAAACACAGCAGACAGATCTTTCATGGACAAAATATTCCCCAGGATTACATAGATTCTAGACAAAATGGCCAAGGACAATCAAGCATGGCACTCTAAAGATGCCACTGGTGGAATTGCATACGGTACTCCTTCTCTAACCAACATGATCAAAGAAAACCAAGAGAGACACCAATTGATTGCTGGGTTTGACACAATCATTGATGTGCTAACCAAGATGTTCACGGAAAGTCAGACAAAGAAGGTAAATGTTGTGAAAGACATGCAACCCATGGGGAATCAAGAGTTCGAAGAAGCAAACTATGTTCATAATTCTCAAGGTGGTTATCTCCAACAAAATCAATGGAGTCCAAACCCGCAAGGGCAAGGCCATCAAAATTGGCGCAATGATCAAGGTGGGTCGAGTCATGGAAATTGGAGAAACACCAACAACAACTATGTCAACCGGAGTTCCAACCCCTACGTTCCACCAAAGGGGCAATAGTCTAACTCCTCGCATTAAAAGGAGGGTTCTTCAAGTGAATCCAAGTTGGAAGTAATGCTTGAAAAGATCTTGAAAAATCAAGAAAGAGGCGATACTACATTGAAAAACATGTCTGAACTTGTGGGGTCATACCGCTTCTATACAAAAGCTTGAAATTCAAATGTGAGACTTGTCAAAAGAACAAACCCAAAGCTCAAAGGTACACTCCCAAGCAACACAATTGCCAACCCTAAAGGTAATGGGAGCGGTCCATCTTCCCATTGCATGGATATCACCACAAGAAGCAGGAAGGTACATCAAAGAGAAAGTGAACAAGTGGTTGAAGTTGATGACCTTGAGCAAGAAGTTGAGCCACGAGTTGAAAGGTCGATTGTTGTTGAAGTTGAAAAGCTCCCCCAAGAGGTGAAAGTCCAAAAATTACACCACGATGAGGTAAAGGAAAAGGTGAAGGAGTTCCCAAAATCTCCAACACCAATTCCTCGACCTAGTCCTCCATTCCCTCAAAGGCTTGTTAGAAGGGTGGATGATAGCAAGTTCGAGAAGTTTTATCACATTCTAAAGCAATTGTCAGTGAACATACCATTCTTTGAAGCATTCAAGAGATGCCGGGATCCACTAAATACTTAAGGCACTTGATAAATAAGAAGAGATCCACCAAAAATGAAGTGGTGAGTATGACTCACCGGGTTAGTTCTATCATTGCAACAACCACCGTATAGAAGAAAGAAGACCCGGGAGCATTCACCATCCCATGTACTATTGGCTTGCGAGATTTTGCAAGATCACTTTGTGACAATGGGGATAGCAATAAATTGATGCCTCTTGTTATTTACAAACAAGCGGGATTAGGCTTGGCAAGACCCACAAGTATGAGATTGCAAATGGCCGATCGTTCAATCAAGAGACCCGTGAGAATTGTTGATGATGTCCTAGTAAAAGTGGGAAAGTTCCTTCTCCTGGCCGATTTTGTGATCCTTGACTGTGCTGTTGATAAAGAAATTCCTATCATATTGGGGAGGCCATTCCTTTCCACTAGAAGAGCATTGATGGACTCGGAACGAAATAAAATCAAGTTTCGAGTTAATGATGAAGAGGTCACTTTCCAAGCAAGTAAGGTATGAAGTTGCCGCATGCATATGAAGGGATCTACGTCATTGATATTATTGATGAGGTGGAGGATTCAAGTGATAATAAGATGGAAGAAGAATTCCTCGGTGAGGCCTTGGCGGAAATATTGGTGAATTTCGATTGTGAGGACATGGAGGGGTATGTGGAGGTTGTGAATGCATTAGAACGACATGGGTCCTACACTTATGCACTGAAGAAGCTCTCTATTGATTTAGAGAATAGAGCAACTCCCTCCACAAAGACTTCCATCATTGAGCCGCCACAACTCGAGCTCAAGCCACTTCCACCATATCTGAGGTATAAATTTCTTGGCTCCAATGATACTTTACCCGTAATTGTTTCTTCTTTGTTGGATGATGTGCAGGTAGGTAAATTATTGAATGTCTTGAGGCAACACCAGCAAGAAATTGGGTGGACAATAGCGTACATTCGAGGAATTCCCACCGGAATTTGTGAGCACAAAATCCAATTGGAGCAAGGAAGCAAGCCTAGTGTGGAACACCAGAGGAGATTGAACCCATCAATGCAAGAGGTGGTAAAGAAGGAAATTATGAAGTGGTTGGATGCCGGGGTAGTCTATCCCATCGCATATAGTTCTTGGGTGAGCCCGGTGCAATGTGTGCCAAAGAAGGGAGCCATAATCGTGGTCCATAATGAGAAGAACGAGCTCATCCCAACAAAGACTGTAACCGGGTGGAGAGTGTGTATGGACTACCAGAAGCTTAACAATGCCACATGCAAAGACCATTTCGCTATGCCTTTTATTGATCAAATGTTTGATCGGCTAGCGGGAAGGTCATTTATTGCTTCCTTGATGGATACTCCGGCTACAAGCAAATAAACATTGCATTGGAGGATCAAGAAAAAACAACTTTCACTTGCCCATATGGGACCTTTGCTTTTAGCCGGATGTCGTTTGGGCTATGCAACGGTCCGGTTAGTTTCCAACGATTTGTGATATCTGTATTCTCGGACATGGTGGAGGATTTCTTAGAAGTGTTCATGGATGACCTCTCGGTAGTGGGTGACTTCTTTGAGCATTGTCTTGACAACCTTAGACAAGTGCTCAAAAGGTGTGAGGAAACAAACCTTGTGCTAAATTGGGAGAAATGCCACTTCATGGTGGATGAGGGCATTGTCTTGGGTCACAAAATTTCTAAACATGGCATACAGGTTGACCGAGCTAAAATTGAAATCATCTCCAAACTCCCTCCACCAACTTCAGTGAAAGGCGTTCGAAGCTTTTTGGGCACGCCGGCTTTTATAGGTGTTTTATCAAGGACTTTTCAAAAATTTCAAATCCCATGTTCAAGCTCCTTGAAACATATGCCAAGTTTGTGTTTGATGAGAAGTTCCTTAAGGCATTTGAAGAATTGAAAGAGAAGCTCACCACGACACCTATTATTGTCATACCAGATTGGTCCCTTCCATTTGAACTCATGTGTGACGCCAGTGGTGTAGATATTGGAGAAGTACTTGGTAAAGGGCATAACAAAGTTCTTCATCCTATATTATACGCAATCAAGACGCTCAATGGTGCTCAAATGAATTACACTGTGACTGAGCAAGAACTTTTTGTCATTGTCTATACCTTTGAGAAATTTCGAGCCTATTTGTTGGGGTCCAAGGTGGTATTCTACATTGATCATGCTTCTCTTCACTATCTTATGGAGAAGAAGGATACCAAGCCAAGATTAATCTGATGGGTCCTTTTATTGCTAGAATTCGACTTTGAGGTCAAGGATCGCAAAGGAACAGAAAATGAAGTCGCGGATCAGCTGTCTAGGATTGAAGAAGAAGGAAGAACAAAGGAGAACTTTGATATCAATGATTCTTTTCCAGACGAGCACATATTGGCATTATCTTATTCATCTGATCCTTGGTATGCCAATATTTCTAACTATGTGGTTAGAGACCTTATTCCCGATGGATTGGAGACTTATCAAAATAAAAAGTTCTTGTGGGAGTGTAGGAAATACTATTGGGAGGAGCCCTTCTTGTTTCGCATTTGCGCCGACAACATCATTCGGCAGTGTGTTCTGGAAGATGAGGTTATGCCAATTCTCAAGGCATGCCATGACTCTCCGGTTGGAGGTCATCATGGAGGAAATCGAACGGCAGCAAAGGTACTTGAGTGTGGCTATTGTTGGCCATCGATCTATTATGATGCAAATCAATTGGTCAAAGCTTGTGACCAATGTCAAAGGCAAGGATCAATTCTAAAAGGCATGAGATGCCTATGAATTTTGTGATGGAGGTTGAAATCTTTGACGTGTAGGGGGTCGACTTTATGGGTCCCTTTGGCTCTTATGGCATAAAGTATATCCTAGTGGCAGTGGACTATGTGTCCAAGTGGGTCGAGGCAGTCGCCTTTCAAAATAATGAGGTGAGGAGTGTGATTGCATTTTTTAGGAAAAGCATATTCACACAATTTGGCACTCCTACAGCCATCCTTAGCAATGGTGGATCTCATTTCTGCAACAAGGCTTTCACCGGGCTACTCGAGAAGTATGGCGTAAAGAACAAGGTGGCCACACCTTATCATCCTCAGTCGAGTGGCCAAGTTAAAGTCTCTAATAGGGAGATTAAGAACATTCTAGCCAAAACAGTCAATGCAAACAGGACCGACTGGTCAAGAAAGCTAGATGATGCGTTGTGGGCATATTGCACAATGTTCAAGACTCCTATTGGCACTTCATTATACAAGTTAGTCTTTGGAAAGGCATGTCATTTACCCATGTAGTTGGAACACAAGGCCATGTGGGATTTGAAAAACTTGAACCTTGACGGGGCCGTGGATGCTAATTTAAGATTAACACAACTCAATGAGATGGAAGAATTCCACATCCATGTCTATGAGAGTGCATCCATGTACAAGGAAAGAATGAAGTTTGTTCATGATAAGAATATCCTGGAGCGGGAGTTCAAATCGGGTGACTTGGTCTTACTTTTCAATTCGAGACTTAAGTTATTTCCGGGGCAAACTCAAATCTAAATGGTCTGGCCCGTTCAAAGTGGTGAATGTGTCCCCGTTAGGAGCTGTTGAATTAGAGTCAGAGGATGGAGTCTGAACTTTCAAAGTGAATAGCCAGCGGGTTAAGAATTACTTGGGCACAACTGGAGACAAGCAGTTGGTGTAACAACTTACTCTCAAGGATGGTCAATCACCCACCACTGAGTAAGCCCGAAAAGGGGCCAACTTCATCCTGTCGCGAGGTTAAATCAAGCGCTTTGTGGGAGGCAACCCATGTATGGTAACATTTTTTTTGTTTCTTATTTTTATTTCTTTTATTTATGTAGATTACATTGAGAAAGTTGACGTGTTTTTAGAGTGCAGGTGATCCCAAATACCATAAAACAGGTTGAAAATACTGAAGAAATGGAAGAAAAGTCACTTAGGGGAGTTTGCGGCAACTATGCAGTCGCTTAATGACTATGCGGACCGCATAGTCGTCGCAAACATAATCAGAAAGTTGACACTAATGGGCTTGCAAATATGTGATGAAGATTCACACTATGCGGTCCGCATATCACTTATGCGACCACATAATGCGTCACATCCATGAGGTAACGAGACTAGTCCTAAAAGTACCGCATAATACTTATGCGGTCGCATAATGTGGCGGTCACTTTTCCACCGCATTCGTTCCAGGTAAAAAGCCCTAACCCCCTAGCACCGTCACTTTCCATTCACTCCACTAATCTCAAGTATTAAGCACGAAACAAAAAAAAACAAAAAAGAAAAAAAGAGCAATAGAGGATTCCGAATTGAGCACGAACAAGGATCGAACAAATATTGATACTCATTTTGCTCCTAATTTCAAAGCTCTTTTTCATCTGTGTTCTACATCTGGTATGTATCTTCTCTTTTGTTGTACATTCCTTTTCTTTTCTTGTTATTTTTTCTTTTCGTCATGTTCGTAATTTGGACCGCTAAGTTCTTATTGAAGTCTAAACTCTGGGTAGGGGTCTGTGAGGGTGAAGTGAGGTTTAATTCGTACTTTAGGATGTAAATTTTGTGAGGGGTAGGTAAACTCCATTAGGAAGGTGACTTTTGCGGGCTGCATAAATGGTTTGCAGTCCGCAAAGTCATTGCATAATGATCCTTAGTTGACCTTGTGAAAGTTAGTTGTACCGAAGCTTTTGTGATCGCATATGTGTTATGCGGACCACAAATCCATCGCAAACACAAATAGATGATGGTTTCCTTTGAGGGCCAGTTTGCGGCATGTTTGCGATCACATACCCTATTTTGCGATGGGTTTTGTGATCGCATAATTCTTGGGACAAATAGGTGTGCAACTATACGATAGGTATACGGTCCGCATAGTGGTTATGCGATCGCATAACCCATCACATAATTGGTTTTCTTCTAAGGTTAGGCATTTATGTGATGGATTTGCGGTCTGCATAGTGGTTATGCGACCGCATAACCCATCACATAATAGGTTTCTTCTGCCAAATTTTTGCCTTATGCCTTATATGCTATGCCCATCACTCACACACTGTTTCTTTGTCGAAATGGCACCAAGAAAGGATATTGAAACACGATCCTCATCCGCTCGTGGACAGAAAAGGGCCAATGTGGGCCAACATGCACAACAAGCTAAACGTCCAAGGCCGGAAACCACCCGTACCACTGCTGAGCACCCCTCCCAGTCTAATGAGGAGGGGGCACAAATAGATACCTTGCCTTCGGTCGACTTACAGGCTGAGGCAAGAAGGAAAAGGGGGAGGATCTGCAACTCCGGTTTGGGGTCACAGGCTCAATGAGTCTATACAAAGAAGGGGTTGCAAAGTGAAAGATACTCGAAGAACAACAATTGAGCCTGAATGGGTTGAAGGAATACTATCCTCACATCCTAGAGAATATCAAGCAGAGGAAGTGGGAATTCTTCATTGAGGTCCCTGATGAATATAATGAAACGCTTGTGCAGGAGTTCTATGCTTTGTATGGGGCATCAAGGAATGCTGAGCAGAAGAGAAACAAGGTATTTGCAGAATCGGTTCTTGTTTGAGAGGTCAAAGTGCTATATCATGAGGTAGCTATAAATGATCTATACTTCGAGGATTGGAGTCCCGGCACAACTGAATATGAGGCTAAAGTAGCTAACAAACACAACGAGCGTGCCTAGATTGCTTCCGAGATAGCAAAGGGGACACCCACCTGGATTGACCGTAAGCACAAGATCTACAAGGAGGATCTTAAACGGGAGGGTCACTATTGGCTTAGATTTTTCACCTCCCATCTAATGCCGTCCAGAAATGAAACTGATATCAACATTGAGAAAACACTCCTCATTGTGTGCATCATGACAGTCATTAAGATCAATGTGGGAGAGATCATCTTCCGGGAACTGGGAGTCAGAGAGAACCAGAAACACACATCACTTTCATTCCCTTGCTTGATCACATCTCTCTGTAATGGTGTGAAGGTTCCTCTGATGCCAAAGCATGACAAGCCAGAGAAAGCTCTCAAGGATATTGATATTATGCGTATTAGTGACACAGTGCCAAAGGAAACTGCAACCCCAACAGAGATTCAAATCCCCATCTTAGTAGTCTCAGACATTGTAGAGGCCCAGTTACCTTCCTCTTCTCAGGCCCCAGCTGCATCCACAGCTGCACCCACAACCACTCCACAGGCCACCACTACACAGCCCCAGATCCCACTACCAGCTCTTTCTAAGATGGGCCTCCTAGCTCAGTATACCAATGCTAAGGTGGACCGGCTGATGAAGGAGATCTCCAACATCATTCGGCATGCATTGCTTCCCGTCCAATCCTCAGTGACTACTCTCCAACAACAACATAAGTCTTATGAGGATCGCCTGAAGAAATTTGAAGTGCGTCTGGAGAAAGTCGAACGGGTGAGGTTGGAGGTATGCCCCAGCTCCATAAAGATGTTGATGCACTTAAGGGTGAGCTGCAGAAGATGCAGCATCTTGAATTTGACTTGGCATCTCTCGTTCCAACGGAAGGTGAGCAGGGAGCTGGCACATCCATTCCGGGATTGGACATTGACTTCACCACCTTGATGATAGCTCCCGAGACACAGCATGTTTGGGCCTCATAGGATCAAGCTCCTCCTACACCCATTGACATTCCCTCCAAGGCAGATTCCAGACATACTGAAGAGTCTGAGGAAGGGGATACAGATGATGAGGAGACAAATGAAGATGCACTGTCAGAGGAGGATGAGGGTCCTCCAGACAAGGGTAAGAAAGTTGTCGTTACTACAGCTGCATAGGAGGAAGAAGAAGCAGATGTGCAGAAAGCAATTGCACACTCGCTAGCAGATATGGTAGCCAAGGCCCATCCATCGACCAATCAGCCATCATCAGGCGAGGCTAGCAGCTCTTAGGCCCCCGCTCCATCATCAGGGTAGTTGGAGACTCCTACTCCATTCGTGGAGGTCACCCCTCTAGCTGAGATCCCACCAGCCACAACTTCAGCATCATCGGGTGACCACACGGCGGTTCATCATGCTTCAGACTCCCATAGTGCTTAGTGCATCCCAGGGAGCCCCCCCCCCCACTCTGGCTTTACATTTTTTATGCATTAGGGACTATGCATGCTCTTCAGTTGGTGGTGGGATTGATATTTTTGTATACATAGTTGTATATATAATAAAATTAAATTAAATTAAAAAAAAACTATAGATGTATGCATAGCTCCTTTAGTACTTATTAATGAATTCCCCTTGTTTTTTCTTCGCCGAGTTCTTTTCCAAGGGTGTAATAGTAGAACCATGGCATTATCATGAAACGTTTTGACCTGTATGGTGTGGTTGTATAGTTTCAAGCATGTACATTTGTAAATGAATTGTACCCTTCCATTGCTGATATATATATATAAAAAAAATTTATGGTTAGTCATTTTTGTGAACCTGAGGCTCGCTCTTTGACTTTATGTTTAATCAAAATCGTACTTATCATATGATGAAAGCTTTGAGTTTCCTTGTGTTCACTTGAGGGCTGAAACTATGTTGAGTCAAACAGTTCATGTGCCATGTGTGTTAGTGTTTGTGTAAATAATTCTTGTCTTTACTTATATCATCTGGAACTTTCCCTGTTGGCATTTCAATGCTAATGATAATTAGGTTTTGTTGGAGGAATGACCTTAGGCATTCTTTGTGTTATTTGAAAAATCCCTTTAGCCTTTCAAGCTGACCAGTACAGAGATATTATCACTAGTTATCCTATTTGAGTCTTTAACCTTTAGTTTGGCCACCTCATTACAAACCTTTACCCTTTTGTAAAATAATTCCCCCTTTTGAACCCGTCCCTCCTTGAACATTGAGAATGAGGCTAAAAACCTAAGTTGGGGGTGTGGTTTCAAGTTGGAAATTGGTAGGGTTGTATATTGAGCGTAGGATCATTGACCTCAAAGTGTTCCTATGAAATTATTCAAGCTCCACAAGAAAAATACAATATATATATATATAGTTATATAAACAAAATTAAAAAAAATAAATAAATATGGAGATGTATGTATGTATATAAATGTGGAGTCTTGAAGAAATTAGAAAGGCATTCAAGGTTGTTCAATGTCGATAACTAAAGGTCATGAGGTTTGAAAAGAAACAAAGTGCAAAAAGAAAGACAAATGTGAGTAGTGTTGAAGGAGGGTGTAGTCACTTGTTTCCCAAATGCTTATCCGACCCTTCCCTAAACCTACATTACAATCTTAAAAAGTCCTTATGGGATCTCCAACTGAATGTTTTTTAATAGGCGGCGAATTAAAATAAGGGCAAGCTTATGGCATGATATGTTGTAACACTTGAAATTCCTTGTGAGACTGAGTGTCTTTGTAAATCTGTCCCCTGTGTTGTCTTTGTAATTATGGTGATTTTGGGACTTTCTTTCTTGTGAGGGCACACGAACTGCAAGGTTTAACAGAAGTTAGGTTCTTAAAGCAGAACGCAAGTGCACTTAGCTGAGAGTAACATTTTGTTAATTTGGTCGAGGCTCAAAGTTCACAAGTTGATTGGCTGCTTTGTTAAAGAATAGTGGTCGTTCAGGCAGGGTAAATAAATGAAATTACATGCTTGTAAACTGAAAGTAAAAGACATCTATAGTTACTATTGTTTCATGACTTAAGTAAAAGTTTAGGAAACTGGGACATGCAGATTTGCGATTGAATGGAAGAATATGCGGACCGGATACCTATTTTGTGACAGATATGCCGTCGCATAATGCGTCTGCAGGGGCAATCTTGTCCAAATTTGGTTCCGACTTTTAGCCCACTATAAATATATTTATTAGGATTTTTTGTGGGTCATCTTTTCTGAAAAAGAGACTACAATACAAGGCATTGAATATTCTATCTTTTGGAAGCTTTAGAAGGAAGATTCTTGCACTTTTGTAGGCATTATGACATTGAATATTATTATCTTCTTGTATTTTAGCATGAGTGGCTAACTTTAAATACTAAGGTTGTGGACCCTAAATGGGTGTAATGTTAATGGGTGTTTGCCATTGAATATATATATATATATATTCA
>ML413419.1:78244-93457 GCA_005239525.1 Nicotiana knightiana
CTCATTCTTCATTTATTGTTGGTGGTTGCAAACATTAACAAATGCCATTTTACTCTTTCTTTACTTGGAAAAGTGGGTTAGAGTTTGGTAGAAGTGAATATCAAAAACTCAAGGCGTTAAACCTTGTTTAATAGAATCGCTTAGGAATAAGTGGGTTTTATTTGGCATAAAGTGATTGTTCTTAATTGCAACTCGTTTATATTCGGAAAAATCATAAAGAGGAAAACTACCCAACTATTGGAAAATATTGGGCAGTCATTTAGATATCATTTACATAGGACCTTCCATTAGCAATATATCATATTAACACTGATATCATTACATTCCATTGAAGGGGACACAACCTTGGTTTCATTAATTAAATAAATTACAATCCTACAAATTATACTTGGTTATATTTCACTCAATTACAAAACTCTTTTTAGCTAATGGATCAAGTTAAGCTTCACACTATTCAAGTAATCTTTTCACGCCTATTCCTAGTGGGATTCGACCACAATCTAGTTGGGTTATTATATTTGACATTGACCGCTTTACACTCTTTATTAAAGTGTAATTTTAGCGTATCATATTGCAGAGAAAGAGAGATAGAGAGAATTCTTATGAATTGGCATGAATTATAATAAAATAAAACCCCTCTATTTATAGGGGAAAAGTGACTTAGCCACCAAGTAACATACCCTAAAATCTCTCTAAAATATATACACTCACCATAAATAAAATACTATTTATAACACTCCCCCTTGAATTTATATTCAATAGATAATGTGCCTCGTTAAAAACTTAACTAAAATAAAGCCCAGTGGGAAAACAATTCTAGAGAAGGAAAAAGAGTACACATATCTAACAATACGCCTTTTTGGTTGCCTCATTAGAACCCTTGCAAGGAAAACCCAGTGGGATAAAACCTTGTAATGGAAAAAGAGTACAACGCGTATTAACTCACCCAGATGAGAGCATCAATTCACATCCTTGAGCCTTCGCATCCCAATCTTCTGCACTAGCTTCTTGGAAGTTGACGTCGGCAGAGATTTGGTGAATAAATCAGCCATATTAACTCCAATGAATATGTTTCACCTTGAAAATCCTCGCTATCACATTATCATGCTTATAGTTATAGCAAGATACATATGTGCACAAATTTCACGTAGGATGTGGTATTTCAGGACGAAGAATTGTATATGCTTTAAGCGATTTAAACCCTTACGGGATTGCCATATATGTTAAGTCATATAAGCCATATAAATAGACTTTAGATGCATATCAGGTTTTTATGTCATGCCAAACATATAAGATAGAAAGGTGATTGCAGTCGTCATTGGCTTTATACTTTCAAGTGATTGAACTACTTGTCCAAAACTATATGTCTTTCATATGAAACCAATTATATTTGAATTGTGTCTCTTGTATTTGGCCAATATTTCTGTGTCTGTATTCGACGGACTTAAAATCTGTTAGAACTGATTTTAATGATGAAAATAATATATTTGTTTTATGTGTAGGCACTCTTGAAGCACGCTCAATGTTGAAGGGACAAATCAGACAAGATCAATGATTGCATCCAAGATTGAAGGAATCAATGAAGAATAACGTAATAGATTGAGGCTAGATTGAAGGAATCAATCAATCAAATATATCTAAGATCCGGAAGCAAATCAATCATGCGGCTAAATCTAGAAATACCAAGATTCCAGGAAGATATCCGACGCCATCAAAGGAAGTCTCCAACGTCTCTCATCGCCATAGCCGTTGCGGAATATCCTTATTCTTGGAAAGAATGGGTTGGCAAAACTCTT
This sequence comes from Nicotiana knightiana, assembly GCA_005239525.1. NCBI lineage: Eukaryota > Viridiplantae > Streptophyta > Magnoliopsida > Solanales > Solanaceae > Nicotiana > Nicotiana knightiana. Next base: position 80,041 of record ML413419.1, read on the forward strand.
CAGAAATCAAGCCCTCTCCAAAGTATTTAAAATCGTTCTTGTACCTCAGAATATATACTTTGATCGGAAAAATTACCCTCTCATTGTTCTACTACACACAAATGTTTTAGCTCCTCTAGATCTGTTGTGTAACAAGTTAGAGAAGAAAGAGAGAAAACCACCGGTGAGACATTGTATCAAAGAGAAAAGAGTGTCACTGAAATTGAGCCATTGGTGTAATCTACACCACACATTGTATACTCGAGAATTACATTCACTGAAACAGAACACCATTGCAACCCAAGGGGACTAGACTAGGATTCACATTGAATCCGAACCAGTATAAAATTCTGGTGTCTTTAATACCTGCAATTTACTTCTGTTTTTATATTCTGTTGCTTTATTATCTCGCTATGATAACTAGTCGACTACTTGCAAAACTAGTCAACTTATAAAGAACAAAATTAAAAATAGTCAATTCACCCCCTCCCCCTCTTGCACTTTCAATCGGTATCAGATCAAGGCTCACATTTTATTTACTTTGCTTCACAGCGTGTGAGAAAAGATCTTAGCAAATCAAGTTATTTTTGGAGCACTTTTCTAGGAAGGAACTTCACAAGTGAGGCCACCATACTTCAACAGTCAACAATTCTCTCACTGGAAATTGTGTATGGAAATTTACGCAAAATCCTATAATGTTAAGGTATGGAGAGTCATCAAAAAGGGAAACTATCCACTACCTATTGCTGCCCAACCCCCTGTTAATCCTGAAGATATTGATGCATACACTGAAGAACAAATGGCAGTTGTGCAAGTTAATGCAAAAGCAAGGAATTTGCTTTATAATGCTATAAGTGGTGAATAATATGAGAAGATCTCAAGCTGTGACACAACCAAGGAAATGTGGGATAAACTTGAAGTTACTTATGAAGGAACAAGCAAGGTGAAAGAAACTCATATCAATATGCTAGTTCATGACTATGAACTTTTCCAGGTGAAGGAAGGAGAATCTATTGAAGAAATTTTTGCTAGATTTAGCAAAATCATAAGCGATCTAAAAGCTTTTGGAAAACCATACTCATGTGGTGATCAAATTAGGAAAATTCTGGGAAGTCTACCTACCACTTGGCAAACAAAGGTTGTCACCCTTGAATCTCAATATCTAAACAAAATGTCATATGATGAACTTCGAGGGGAACTCATAGCTTTTGAGAAAATTCATCTCAAGAAGAGAAGAAGAAGACTATAGCATTCAGAGCTACAACTGATAGAACAGGAAGTGAGATTGATGATGATCCTGAATCTCTTAAAGAAGAAATTTCCCTGGTATCAAGAAACATGGATGGACTAATGAGAAGATACATAAATACCAAGAAGGGCAGGTTCCCATCCAGACGAACCAGGCAATATAATGAACAAGACAAAAATGATGGCAAATGTTATGAATGTGGAAGATTTGGACATGTTCAAGCTGAATGTCCTGAGCTTAAATGAAAAGTCTCTAGAGGATTTAATAAGAACAAATCATTCGGAAACTGGAGTGATGAAGACAGTTCATAACATCAGGAAATAGCCAACTTATGATTTATGACGATCCTAGAAAACGATATGAACAAGATCTCTGGATGCTGGACAGATGAAGATGATTCAGAAAATGACGGAAAAGACGAAAATGAAAATTGTTTCATGGCACAAGGTGAAACAAGCAAGGTAAGACCCTATAACTGTGAAAGATGTAATGAATTGCAGGATATTCTTGATCTTACTTTAAAAGATTCATAAAAATTGTTAGATGAAATAAAGAGACTCAATAGAGAAGTAAGAGACTAGAAACTCAAACTTGAAGTATGAGAAATAGAGCAAGATGTACTTCAGGACGAGTATGATGGATTACTAATGCATCTTAACCGCATGCGATCCACCAGTCACAGTTCTACTAGGTCCAGTCAGACGACTTACAAGTCGACTGAAGAAGGACCAGGCGGAACAGAGTCCACTAGTTCTAACATAAGCGGGAACTCCAAAGCTGGATCAAGTCCCAAATGTCACTACTGTAATAAGAGTGGACACAAATATTCCTTTTGTCGTTTTCGTAAATCAAATATGTCAGGATGGGTTTGGAGACCCAAAAATAATCCTGAATCAAGTAATGCTAATCAAAATGGACCCATGCAAACTTGGGTACCTAAGAAAAGAATGAAAATTATGTTTTGCAGGAATACCACAGAAGAACTCGCAAAGGAAAATGGTATCTGGATAGTGCGTGTTCCAGTTATATAACAGGTGACAAGAATCTGTTTAAGGAAGTTATAAAAATTGATGGAGCAAATGTAAAGTTTGGCGATGATTCAAAAGGGAATATTGTTGGTACCGGAACAGTTCCTTTCAACAACAATTTTGATATGACTGAAGTCTATCTCGTGGATGGTCTTAACTACAATCTCCTGAGATTCAGCAAGAAGGAATCGACTATGATGAAACATTTTCTCCTGTAGCACGACTAGAATCTATAAGAATTCTTCTTGCATATGCATCTTTCAAAAGATTCAGACTGTTTCAGATGGATGTTAAAAGTGCGTTTCTAAATGGCTTCATCGAAGAAGAAGTTTATGTGAAACAACCTCTTGGATTTGGAGACTCAAAATTTCCCTATAACGTGTATAAACTGACCAAACCTCTATACAGTTTAAAACAAGATCCACGAGCATGGTACGAAAGGCTCAGCTCATTTCTCATTGATAATGGATTCACAAGAGGTAAAGTAGATACTACTCTATTCATCAAAAGATCATCTGAAGGTAATCTCATTATTCAAAGTTGACTTTGGTCAACATTTTTGGTAAACGGACCCGGACCTGTGATTTGACGGTCCCGAAGGGTCCGTAGGAAAATATGGGACTTGGGCGTATGCCCGAAATCGAATTCCGAGGTCCCAAGTTCGAGAAATGAATTTTTAAAGAAAATTATTTTCTGAAAAATATAAAGGCTTTTGAAAATGAAATTTGATGTGAACCTTGTGTTATCGGGCCCGTATTATGGTTCCGAGCCCAGAACAGGTTCAATATGGTTATTATGTGTTATATGTGAAATTTGGTAAGAAACGGACTTGGTTTGACGTGTTTCGGATCAAAAATGGAAAATTTGAAGTTTATGAAGTTTTAAGAATTTTTATAGAATTTGAGGTTTAATTCGATGTTTATGATGTTATTTCAGTGTTTTGATTACTCGAATAAGTCAGTAGGATATTTTTAAGGATGTGTGTATATTTGGTTTTGAGCCCCGAGGGCTCGGGTAAGTTTCGGGTAGGTGTCATAGTGCAAACACTTAGGAAAAATCTGGTTTAAAAATGATTTTTTTGGTGTCTGGTGTTTAACACTATGTGATCGCATAGGTATAGCCGCAATCGCATAGAACATTCTGGGGTGGGGTAGATTTAGCTCTGTGTGAACGCACCACAAGAGGTTCGAACGCGGAGCACAGGATTCCTGTTGTATGCGAATGCACCCTAGGGGTTGCGAACGCAGAGCTTATTAGGAGGGCTGGGGAGCTGGGTAGCAGATACACAGTGTGAACGCACCTGGGTGGGCACGATCGCGGAGGGTAGACTAGGGTAACCTGTGTGAACGCAGGTCTCCTGCTGCGAACGCACTGCTTTAATTTGCCCAACTATTTTAAAAAACCAAAAAACAGAACCCATTACGGGAAATTGGCTATTTTTCACAAACTCCTTCTTCTCCACACCCCATAGGAAATTTTTGAAGAGCTCTTCCACCATATCTTCATAGGTAAGTAATCTCAATTTCGTTTTCTTCCATTCCCATCAACATTTATTAGATTTTAGGCCTAAAATCATGTGATTAAGGGTAGAAAATTGGGGTTTTAGGTAGAGTTAGGGCTTTTTGATTATTTGGGAATTTGACCTCATTTTGGTGTCGGATTTCAAAACAAATTATATATTCCGGCTCGTGGGGGAATGGGTGATCGGATTTTGGTCCGAACCTTGTGTTTGGACTGAGCGGGCCCGGGGTCGATTTTTGGAATTTTGGAAAGAAGGTTGGGAATTCAATATTTAAGCATTGGAATTGAATTGTTAAGCATTTATAGATGTTATTGATTCAAGTATGTCTAGATACTATTGATTTGGAGTCAGGTTCGAAAGGAAAAACGGTGCTCGAGGTGTGATTTTGATCTTCGGAGTCGAGGTAAGTGTTTGGCCTAACCTTAGCTTGAGGGAATAGATGTTGAGTCTTAATTGCTACGTGTTTATTCCATGTTCAATGTATAGGTGATGTGACGAGTACCTATATGTTGCTGTCAAGCATGACCGCGAGTCAAAAATTTGCAATTATATGATATTTATTGGCTTTTACTATGTATATGGGTTTAATATCAATTTGATAGCTATTCATTTGGTAGAAATTCTTGGTTATAAGTATTGTTGAGTAGTTGATCGGTTGGGGAACTTTATGTTGGATTATATACTTGTGTAGGATTGGTTATAGTTGTGTCCCTTGTCAGGACGGTATTATTCTTGTTGATTATTTCGTGCATCTAAGGTTTCTTATTGTTGATTTCATGCCAACTAATGTTTTTATATTGTTTATGCACGAGGGGACATTCCGTGTCGAGTGTTTGTAAGGTTATGCACGAGGGGACATTCCGTGCCGAGTGTTTATTTATTAATTGCACGAGGGGACATTCCATGCCGAGTGTTTATTTATTTATTGCACGAGGGAACATTCCGTGCCGAGTGTTTATTTATTTATTACACGAGGGGACATTCCGTGCTGAGTGTTTATTTATTTATTGCACGAGGGGACATTCTGTGCCAAGTGTTTGTGAGGTTATGCACGAGGGGACATTCCGTGTCGAGTCTTTATTTATTTATTTATAGCATGAGTGGACATGCCATGCCGTTCTGTTTATTTATTGATCAGAGTTGTTAAATTCCTGTTGTCATCTATACATTCCAGTTGTTATCTTATTCTGTCATTTCAGTGAATTGTTTCCCTTTCCCCCAGCATGTTAGCTCCATTTTTTTTTGTGCTTATCGGTTATTTCCTGTCAATAATTCTTTATTACATTATTGAACTGTACAGGTATTCGTTATTTGTCGTGTCCTAGCCTCGTCACTACTTCGCCGAGGTTAGGTTCGGCACTTACTCAGTACATAGGGTCCGTTGAACTGATGCTACACCTGCACTTCTTTATGTTGTGCAGAGTACGGAGCCGCACCTAGTGGACATTGAGCGAGGGAGTATCCTTCAGTCCACGGTGACACTGAGGTGGTCCTGCAGGCGTCCGCAGGCCCTGGCGTCACCATCTAATTCTTTTCTTTTGTCTTATCTTGCATTTCTAGACGGCAACACTTGTTTATTTCAGACTCATGTTTTTAGTAAAATCTTAGACTGTCCGTAAAATTGTGATACCAGTTCTGGGGGTGTATTTAAGGAAATTTCGTAAGATTTATTATTTAAGTTGTTGAATTTCTTATCTTACGCTTTTCTAATTATAATTGTTCAAGTTTACCGGTGTTATTTCAATTGTCTATAATAAGGAAATAAATGTAATAATCAGAACGTTGGCTTGTCTAGCGGGTTCAACGTTAGATACCATCACGTCCTGAAGGTGGGATTTCAGGTCGTGACAAGTTTTTATCAGAGCACTAGGTTGCCTAGGCCTCACAATTCACGGACAAACTTGGTAGAGTCTGAGGGATCGGTACGGAGACGTCTGTACTTATCCCCCAGAGGCTGCAGAGTTAGGAATAACTTCACATTTATTCTTCTCTATCGTGCAATTTGAATTCTAAATGCTAATTGAGTTCCTATTCTATTCCATCTCCGATGGCGAGGACGCGTGCTTCCTCATCTACCGATCAGCAGCCCGATCCTCCAGTTGCACCTCCTACGAGGGGCCGAGGACCAGGCCATGTTAGAGGTAGCAGCCCTGAGTAGCAGCCCCAGTAGAGGATCCACAGGTAGATTTTGCCGGTGAGGTTCCTGCTCAGACAGTTCCTGTCGGACCAGCTCAGGTCCCAGAGGTGTTCATTGCCACCCCGGTTCTTCAGTATGCTCTGGTCCGCTTAGTGGGACTTATGGAGGGCGTGGCTCAGGCCGGTCTTCTTCCTACAACACCAGCCGTCTGTTAGGCTAGGGGAGGGACTCAGATTCCTGCTACCCGCACACCAGAGCAGTTAGCTTCTCAGTTCCAGACTCCAGCACCTCAGACAGTTGGAGCAGCTCAGCCGGGTATTATGGCACAGGCAGTTGAGGGGGCAGCTATGTCTGCCGATGCCCTGTGGAGATTGGATCGGTTCACCAAGCTATTTCGTACTACATTTACTGGTGCACCATCAGAGGATCCCCAGGATTACTTGGATAGTTGCTATGAGGTTCTTCGGAACATGGGCATCGTGGAGTCCAATGGAGTTGATTTTGCTATATTCTGTCTTTCTGGTACCGCCAAGACTTGTTGGAGGGACTACTGTTGGACCAGATCAGCTGGGTCTTCGCCTTTGACTTGGGCACAGTTCTCCGAGTTATTCTTGGGGAAGTTTCTTCCAATTACTCAGAGGGAGGATCTTCGGAGGCACTTTGAGCGCCTCCAACAGGGATCTATGAATGTTACACCGTATGAGACCAGGTTCATTACTCTAGCCCGACATGCTATCATGATACTCCCCACTGATTGTGAGAGGGTGAGGAGGTTTATTGAGGGACTAGCTCAGCCTATTAGACTCCAGATAGCCAGAGAGACAGGTACCGATATTTCATTTCAGGAGGCGGCCAATGTGGCCAGACGGATTGAGATGGCCTTATCACAGGGCAGCAGTCAGGGGTCTGACAAGGGGCCTCGTCATTTTGGCCGATTCAGTGCTACCTCATCTGGAGGCAGAGGTTCTTTTGGCAGAGGTCATCCCCCTAGACCATTCCAGTCAGCACTCCAGGTATCACACAGTGAACCACCAGCTCCTATCAGTGCACCGCCGCTTCAGAGCTTCCAAAGCGTTTATTCCGGTCATCAGGGACAGTTTCAGGGGCAGCATCCGAGGTCATTCTTCACTTGTGGTGTTGTGGGGCACATTGCTAGGTTCTGCCCCCTAGGTCCCAGTGGTTCTCAGTATCAGGGTTCCCGTGCTATGATTCCCGCACTAGGTGCACCCCCGCCCCCTCAGCCAGCTAGGGGTAGAGGTCGAGGTGCCATAGGTGGAGGCCAGAAAATTAGAGGTGGAGGACAAGCCACAAGAGGTAGAGGTCAGCCGGCAGTGGGTAGACCCAGAGATGTGCAGGTTGGAGGGGCTCCGTCCTGATGCTATGCTATTCCTGCCATGCCTGAGGCTGAGGCCTCTGATGCAGTTATTACAGGTATGGTTTCAGTTTGAAGCAGAGATGCTTCGATTTTATTTGATCCGGGTTCTACATTCTCCTATGTGTCTTCATATTTTTCCCCTTATCTGAGCATGCCCCGTGATTCCCTGAGTACTTCTATATATGTTTTTACCCCGATGGGTGATTCTATTGTGATAGATCGAGTCTACTGTTCATGCTTAGTGGTTAGTGGTGGCCTGGAGACTCATGTAGATCTTTTTCTTCTTGATATGGTTGACTTAGATGTCATTTTGGCGATGGATTGTCTATCCCCCTACCATGCTATTCTGGACTGTCATGCCAAGACAGTGACCTTTGCCTTACCAGGAGTACCTCGTTTGGAGTGGAGAGGGAATCCTATTCATTCTTCCGATAAAGTTATTTCATATATGAAGGCTCGACGCATGGTCGAGAAGGGTTGTTTGGCCTATTTGGCCTATGTTCGTGATTCTAGTGCTGAGGTTTCTTCTATGGAGTTTGTGCCCGTGGTTCGTGAGTTTCTAGAGGTATTACCTGCTGACCTGCTGGGTATGCCACCTGACAGGTACATTGACTTTTACATTGAGTTGGCTTCGGGCACTCAGCCCATTTCTACTCCACCGTCTCGTATGGCCCCGCTAGAGCTGAAGGAGTTGAAGGATCAATTGCAGGATTTGTTGGATAAAGTCTTCATTAGGCCTAGTGTTTCTCCTTGGGGTGCCCTAGTGTTGTTCGTTAATAAGAAAGATGGCTCAATGAGGATGTGTATTGACTACCGGCAGTTAAACAAGGTTACTATTAAGAATAAGTATCCTTTGCCGAGGATTAATGATTTATTTGACCAGCTTCAGGGTGCTACAAGATTTTCCAAGATAGATTTGAGATCTGGTTACCATTAGCTGAGGATTAGGGTGTCTGATATCCCTAAGACAGCCTTTCGTACTCAGTATGGGCATTATGAGTTCTTGGTGATGTCATTTGAGTTGACTAATGCCCCCGCTGCTTTCATGGAGTTGATGAACCAAGTGTTCAGGTCCTATTTGGACTCATTTGTGATTGTTTTCATTGATGATATTTTGATTTACTCCCGTAGCCGAGAGGAGCATGAGCAGCATCTTCGAGTCGTCCTCCAGACTCTGAGGGATAGTCAGTTGTATGCCAAATTTTCTAAGTGTGAGTTCTGGTTGAGTTCAGTGGCATTTCTAGGCCATGTTGTGTCGGCATAGGGTACTTATGTGGATCCCAAGAAGATTTTAGCAGTCAGAGATTGGCCTAGACCCACCTCAGCCACAGAGATCCAGAATCTCTTGGGCTTAGCAGGTTATTATCGCCGGTTTGTGAAGTGCTTTTCATCTATTGCAGCCGCGATGACCAGGTTAACTTAGAAGGGTGCCCAGTTCAGGTGGTCAGATAAGTGTGAGGCGAGCTTTCAGAAGCTCAAGACAGCCTTGACCACGCATGAACAATAGCTTCACGAGTTGGACTTGGTGCAGTGTTGATGCAGGATGGAAAGGTTATAACTTATGCTTCACGTAAGTTGAAGGTTCATGAGAGAACTATCCAGTTCATGATTTGGAGTTAGAAGCTATTGTTCATGTGTTGAAGATTTGGAGGCATTATCTGTATGGTGCCATGTGAGGTGCTCATGGATCATAAGAGTTTGCAGTATCTGCTCAAGCAAAAGGATTTGAATATGAGGCAGAGGAGATGGTTAGAGTTGTTGAAGGACTATGGCATTACCATCTTATATCATCCGGGGAAGGCCAATGTGGTAGCCGATGCCTTGAGTTAGAAGTCAGCCAGTATGGGTAGTCTTGCTTATCTATCATTCGGAGAGCGACCGCTTGCTTTGGATGTTCAGGCTTTGGCCAACCGGTTCATGAGATTGGAAGTTTCTGAGACTGGCAGTGTTTTGGCCCATGCTATGGCCTGTTCTTCATTGTATGATCGCATTCGAGCCAGGCAGTATGATGATCCTCATTTATGTGTTCTTAGAGATACTGTCCGGCACAGAGGTGCCAAGCAGGTCACAGTTGATGATGAGGGAGTTTTGAGGATGCGGGGTCATATATATGTACCTGATGTTGATGGTATTCGTGAGTTGATATTGTAGGAGGCACAAAGTTCCCAGTATTCCATTCATCTGGGCGCCGCAAAGTTGTACCAAGACTTGCGGCAACATTATTGGTGGCGGAAGATGAAGAAGGATATTGTAGCATATGTAGCGCGGTGCTTGAACTGTCAGCAAGTTAACTACGAGCACCAGAGACCCGGTGGTTCGACGCAGTAGATTGAGCTTCCCGAGTGGAAGTGGGAGGGAATCATCATGGATTTCGTAGTTGGACTCCCATGGACTCAGAGGATGTTTGATACAGTGTGGGTCATTGTGGATAGGCTGACCAAGTCAGAACATTTCATTCATGTATCAGTTTCGTATTCTTCAGAGAAGTTGGCAAAGATCTATATGAGGGAGATTGTTCGATTGCATGGTGTGCCCGTGTCCATTATATCTGACCGAGGTACTCAGTTTACCTCCCATTTATGGAGAGTATTTCAGCGTGAGTTGGGCACACGGGTTGATTTGAGCACAGCGTTTCATCCTAAAACGGACGGACAATCCGAGCGTACTATTCATATATTGGAGGATATGTTACGAGCGTGTGTCATTGATTTTGGGGGTTCATGGGACCAGTTTTTTCCTTTAGCTGAGTTTGCCTACAACAACAGCTATCAGTCGAGCATTCAGATGGCTCCGTATGAGGCGTTGTATGGTAGGCAGTGTCGGTCGCCAGTCGGGTGGTTTTAGCCGAGAGAGGCTAGATTGGTTGGTTCAGAGTTAGTCCAGGATGCGTTGGACAACGTGAAGATGATTCAGGATAGACTTCGTACAGCTCAGTCCAGGCATAAGAGTTATGCGGATCGCAGACTTCGTGACTTGGCATTCATGATAGGAGACCGGGTATTTCTTCGGGTGTCGCCCATGAAGGGCATGATGAGGTTCGTAAAGAAGGGAAAATTGAGCCCTAGGTACATTGGTCCATTTGAGATTCTGGACAAGGTAGGAGAGGTGGCCTACACACTTGCCTTGCCACCTAGTTTATCAGTCGTGCATCCTGTGTTTCACATATCTATGCTCCTGAGGTATATTGCAGATCCATCTCATACTTGACTTCAGTGGTGTCCAGTTGGACAAGGATTTGACTTATGAGGAGGAGCCGGTAGCCATAGTAGCTCGGCAGGTTCGTCAGTTGAGATCGAAGAGTTATCCTTCGGTTCGTGTTCAGTGGAGAGGTCATCCTTTCGAGGTAGCAACCTGGGAGTCCGAGTCCGATATGCGGAGCCGATATCCCCATCTTTTCCCCGATTCAAGTACCTTTCTATGTCCGTTCGAGGATGAACGTTTGTTTTAGAGGTGGAGATTGTGATGACCCAAAAGGTCATTCCGTGTAATTTTAGCTAAATCTATGTTCCGAGGCCATGAAAGCCTCCTTTTATCTCACCTCGATATACGTGCGCAGCCCGAGCGTGTAGCCGGGAAGCCGTTAAGTGGAAAATTGATTAAATGATGATTTTACATTAATTATTTGAGTAAAGTTGACTTTGGTCAACATTTTTGGTAAACGGATCCGGACCCGTGATTTGACGGTCCCGGAGGGTCCGTAGGGAAATATGGGACTTCGGCGTATGCCCAGAATCGATTTTCGAGGTCCCAAGTCCGAGAAATGAATTTTTAAAGAAAATTATTTTCTACAAAATATAAAGGCTTTTGAAAATGAAATTTGATGTGAAACCTGTGTTATCAGGCCCGTATTATGGTTCCGGAGCCCGGAACAGGTTCAATATGGTTATTATGTGTTATATGTGAAATTTGGTGAGAAACGGACTTGGTTTGACATGTTTCAGATCAAAAATGGAAAATTTGAAGTTTATGAAGTTTTGAGAACTTTATAGAATTTGAGGTTTAATTCGATGTTTATGATGTTATTTCGGTGTTTTGATTACTCAAATAATTCCGTAGGATATTTTTGAGGATATGTGTATATTTGGTTTTGATCCCCGAGGGCTCGGGTAAGTTTCGGGTAGGTGTCATAGTGCAAACACTTAGGGAAAATCTGGTTTAAAAATGATTTTTTTGGTGTCTGGTGTTTAACACTATGTGATCGCATAGGTATAGCCGCGATCGCATAGCACAGTCTGGGGTGGGGTAGATTTAGCTCTGTGTGAATGCACCACAAGAGGTGCGAACGCGGAGCATAGGATTCTTGCTCTATATGAAGGCACCATAGGGGTTGCGAACGCAGAGCTTATTAGGAGGGCTGGGGGCTGGGTAACATGTACACAGTGCGAACGCATCTGGTTGGGTGCGATCGCGGAGGGTAGACTAGGGTAACATGTGCAAACGGAGGCCTTTTGCTGGGAACGAACTGCTTTAGTTTGCCCAGCAAAAACAGAACCCATTACGGGAAATTGGCCATTTTTCACAAACTCCTTCTTCCCCACACCCCATAGGCGATTTTTGAAAAGCTCTTCCACCCTAGCTCCATAGGTAAGTAATCCCAACTTCGTTTTCTTCCATTTTCATCAATATTTATTAGATTTTAGGCATAAAATCATGTGATTAAGGGTAGAAAATTGGGGTTTTGGGTAGAGTTAGGGCTTTTTGATTATTTAGGAATTTGACCTCATTTTGGGGTCGGATTTCAAAACAAATTATATATTGGGGCTCGCGGGGGAATGGTGATCGGGTTTTGGTCTGAACCTCGTGTTTGGACCGAGCGGTCCCGGGGTCGATTTTTGGACTTTTGGAAAGAAGGTTGGGAATTCTATATTTAAGCATAGGAATTGAATTGTTAAGCATTTATTGATGTTATTGAGTCAATTATGTCTAGATATTATTGATTTGGAGTCGGGTTCGAAAGGAAAAATGGTGCTTGAGGTGTGATTTTGATCTTCGGAGTCGAGGTAAGTGTTTGGCCTAACCTTAGCTTGAGGGAATAGGTGTTGAGTCTTAATTGCTACGTGTTTATTCCATGTTCAATGTATAGGTGAGGTGACGAGTACCTATATGTTGCTGTCAAACATGACCGTGAGTCGGAAATTTGCAATTATATGGTATTTATTGGCTTTTACTATGTATATGGGTTTAATATCAAATTGACAGCTATTCATTTGGTTGAAATTCCTCGTTATGAGTATTGTTGAGTAATTGATCGGTTGGGGAACTTTATGTTGGATATATACTTGTGTAGGATTGGTTATAGTTGAGGCCCTACTGAGTTTGTAAAACAAGTCAATATACAATTTAGAACAGTGAAAAATAGCTAAGCAATGATAAACAGGATCAACGAAAACGGAAAGATTTAATAACATGAAGAGAGCCCTCGCCTCAGCACAACATATATCTCAATAGTAAATGTGCAATGCAGTACATCAGGAAAGCTCCCGGATCTCAGTCCGTAGTCCCAGTTTAAATATGCTATGCAGTAAAGGGGGAAAGCTCCCGGATCTCTATCCGTAGTCCCAATTTAAATATGCATTTCAGTATAGGGGGAAAGCTCCCGGATCTCGGTCCGTAGTCCCAATTTAAATATGAAATGTAGTACAGGGGGAAAGCTCCCGGATCTCGATCCGTAGTCCTAATTTAAATATGCAAGGCAGAAGTATGTCAATTATGGCTTAAGTAAACAATCCATGAAAAACAACAGATAAGGATAGAGTAAAACTACCTAAGCATGATGTGACTAGTAACGAATAAGAGGAAAATAAAGTCAGAACAGGTAGGCATGCTTACTTCTAGGCTATTTACTCAATTAAGATAGGAAACAGTAATATATGAATCAAAATGAGCGATTTCATGGGAGTAAAATATGATTTTTTTGCAACAATGACCCGTGTACGCACTCATCACCTCGCGTACACGGCGTCCACATAACAAAATCAGTATAAAAATGCCTAAGGGAATGTCCCCAACACAGAATTAGGCAAGCCACTTACCTGGACTACGCTAATCAACTCAATACCAAGCCATTGCCACGAGTATCTAACTCCGGGTGGCCCAAATCTATTCAAATCGATTGCATGGTGTAAAT
>ML413420.1:4566-39563 GCA_005239525.1 Nicotiana knightiana
GACCTCTAAGTTAGAGTAGTGAGTGGATTGTGAATAAAGCATGGTATATGTGAGTCGACTATTGAGGCGAAAATGTCACACCTTTGTGCTTGAACTGTTTTAAATATTCTTGGTATAACGTGTTAAGGGATTTTCTTAATAAGTTGTATACATGAGTGTAGTGTGATTGCTCGAGGGCGAGCAAATGTTTAAGTGTGGGGTGTGGATGTGTGGCTAGAATTCATAGTTTAACACGTTATATGCCTTGAATTTGATGTAAGTTAATGGTAAAAATACATTTCGTATGTGCCTAATGGGGTTTATTTCATGTGTAGGTGAATTGGAAACAGAAGCCGAGTTGAATGGATGCATAAATGTTGAAAATACGCTCAAAAGTCAAAAAGGAGTGAAGACGGCGATACCCGGGCGTTTGAGCTGTAAAGCCTGGCCACACTAGGCTTTAGGCGGGCGTTTGGGCTATAAAGCCTGGTGACGCCAAGCGTTATCCAGGCGCCAGAGCCCAAACGCCAGGCCTGGTCAGGCGTTATCCAGGCGCCAGAGCCCAAACGCCAGGCCTGGCCAGGCGATCCAAGCATTTGGCCTGTAACGCCTGGCCCCTGATCCGATCAAATCTGAGTTTTGAAGATTTTTAAGTGTTTTCCGGTTGGAATAGAAGTCTCCGATCAAGAGACGCCTGTGGAATACTATTCGGAGAAGTAAAACATTGATTGTTACATCTTTCATTCATTACTTTGTAGTTTAATTATGCAAGTTATTTTGGAGTTGATTATTATGAGCATGATTAGCTAATTTATTTAATCTAAGATTTTGGTGGAACCCGTTGGGGATCAACTTATTGTGATATTAATATAGTTTTGATTGGTTGTTAATTTCTACTTGTTCAACTATGTTCCTGTTGTAGTTAATTGAATGGCCATCAATTAGCTGTGCCTATTTATTATGTATCTACTTGAGAGAGAGTGCATATTTAGGTAATTGTTTGAACAACACCACTCCCAGAGTATAGACGAAAGTCATAACCGAGGGTTTAGAGGTTGGATTAGAGATAACGATACCTCGGGTGCAATCTAAAGTGAGTTGTAATGCAATCTAGCTAGCGTAACTTGAGAGAGTGTGTCTAGTAGATTATCATAATTACTTGAGAGAGATTTATGGTAGCTGGAGTGTTCATGATTGATAGAGACAACTAAATAAAAACTATAGGAAGTATCCAAGAAAGAAGTTCACCAATAGGGGAAATCATAACCTCCGACCTTTATCGCATCTGTTTACATCTCAACATTAGCATCTTTTAGTTTATTTAATTTTAGTCAGTCGTAGTAGTAAAAATACGGAAAAAGTTTTATTCATAATTTTTTAGAAAGTTGATTAAGTGAGAGTTTAGTATTCTGATGGCTTGCTTGATACGTTAATTCCCTGTGGGATCGACTCTAGGCGTAATACCCCGGATTATATTTGCAACACCCGCTTAGTCTTTTATAAGACATAATTGAGCATGATCATCAATCACCAAATTTTCTTCCATTCTAAACCATGTAAAAAGACCTTGAAACTCCATTGAAAAAGCCATAGAAAGGCTGCTCAAAAACAACCTCAAAAGCTCTAAAAAGTAGCTGAAAATTTGCCCAAAAATTCAGCCATGAACCTCCATTAAACACCCCAAAAATCAGCTCTTAAACAGCCCCCAACCACAAGCTAAGAGTTGTTGAAATCAGCTGGAAAACCCAACAAATAGAGCTGTGAAACACCACCCAAAATCCAGTGTTAGAGAGCAGTAATATCAACTGCGAATTTGCAGAAAAATCCAGCCAAAATAAGCAGCGAAACAAGCTGCGAAATAGCTCAAAATCCAGCCACAAACCTCTATTAAAACGACCCTTTTACATCCGAAACGGTTGTTCAAATATAGTCGATTTGTTATAGTCTTTGCTTGGATCCTGATTCTTGGACGTAGTCGGGTTCATGGTCAATTGGCTCTCTTCCATTCGAGGTCCGAGTTTTGGTTCGTTATTTTATTTCGAAAGCTACAAGGTCACACTCTTGTATTGAAGGTCGACTTTTCTAATTTTCACTTTGTTACAGTATTTTGAGTCTTGTTGTTAGCGTGATATGCTTCTGTTATGTATTTAAGTTTGTATGTGTTGACCGGATGTGATGCTCCAATAATATTTATTAGTTTTAATGGTTAGAGTTGATTGTGATTTACTTTAAGTGTGAACTAGTCAAACAGGAATAAATGATGTGTTTCCCTAGTAAATTATTTGCTTAAATAAATACTTGGACCTAGAAATAGGAACGCTGATGAATAACTATATCTAGTCAATTTGATGAGAATTTGGTCAGTTATTTCAATTATGGAAAGCAGATGAATCCTATTCCCTAAGCTCTATTTGGATTTTAGTTATGATATTGATACTAGGGCTCCTTAACATGATTTGCTTGATGAGTTCTTCTGCCCTGTTTAACTGAATTTGTAAATTCTTCTTTAGTGATTCTTGTCAGCTCTCATTTTCAAGTTAGTGGCCACTTTATCTTTTCCAAGAGAATAGGGGAAAGCAGTTGAATGACCTTTTTGAAGCTTATTTTTTTGTGCTTAACTTCATGAATAATTCCACAAATTATATGCTTCTCCACAACAATTTTCATAAAGACCTTTACAATTATTCATAATAAACAAATTATGAATACATTCATGAACATTTGTAGCTTTGCTTTAGGCGCGATTAATAAATCATCGTGACTATGGGTACGGTTCTCGTGGCATAGTCATGATACGTAAATTCTCATTCGGGTGTGCATTTCATGTGACCTGACCATAACTTCTAATAATAATAAAAGTAACATTTTGTAAATCGCGGGTGTGTTTCACGTGGTGCGATTCGCAATATTTATAAAAATAAATGAGTGCGCGACATCGCGACTTGTTTCAAACAAATTCCGTAAATACTAAAAGCGGTCAAAAAGTAAAATGCACCATAGGTTTCAAATGTGTATAAACGGAAAATTAGGCCAATTATCAACAGTTGAGCGATCGTGCTAAAATCGCGGAACCCAGGAATGCCTAACACCTTCTCCCGAGTTAACGGAATTCATTAACCGGTCTTCTAGTTTTCGCATACTTTAAACAGAGTCAAATTTCCTCGATTTGGGATTCTAAAATAAACTGGTGACTTGGGACACCATAATTATTCCAAGTGGCAACTTTGACTAATTAAATAATCCTATTTCGATTAATGTCACTTAAATTGAAAAAACTCAAACTCCATATCCCCTCGAAAAAAGGAAGTGTGACAGCACCTGGGCAATAGCCACTGACTCATTTCCCTAAAACAATACCTATTACCCCCCATATACTCTTATTAAGTAGGAAAACATGTTTCATTTTGCAATTTGGAGCCACAACAACAACAACTACTACTACTACTACTACTACTACTACTACTACTACTACTACTACTACTACTACTACTACTACTACTACTACTACTACTACTACTATAAAGGTGACTGGATAGTTAATTTTTCTAAATGTGCTTATGTAGGTTGGGTAACTCAAGCTGAATTACTGGCTCTTATGGAAGGACTCCATCTTGTAGTGAACTTCAATCTCACACCTCTTGAGACTGAGATAGATTCCACGGAGGTAATCAGAATTAAGGGTGGCATGTGGGTCGGTTAGGCCCGGGACCGGCCTAGGCCCGCGAGCCCAAATGGGTAGTGGGCCTAAACGGGACAACCGTTTAGGACCGGGATCGGGTGGGGGTGGGATTCCAAGTGGGCTGATCCCTTTATATAGGCCCGCGAGACAGGGACCGTTGGGCCCTGGACTGGCTGATAAGTGGGCCGATTCGACCAGTCCTAAGTGGGTCTAAACGAGCCCAACGGCTATTTTTTTTTTAAAAACATTCTGCCAAAATGGTCGTTTCTAGCCGTTGGTTCATTTAAAAAATGGTCGTTTCTCCTGCCAAAATAGTCGTTTGCTATTCCCNACCCCAAACTTTTTATAATTACATTTTTTTCCTATTTTCAACTATAAATACCTCCTCCTTCTTTCATTTTTCTCATAAAATCATCAATCTCTCTCTAGATTTCTTCTATAATTGCTTACTTTATTATTGCAATTTGTGAAAAATTGTGAAGATGGTGAATTAAAGTATTCAAGCCTTCAACGATAATTAATTTTCAATAAGTTGTTCACCAATTCGGTAAACTCGTTCCAACTCTTAAGTATTAATATTATAGTTCTGTTTGTTTTATTTTGTATAAATTATAATTAAGATGGACTATTCCTTAAAAAAATATTTAGTAAATGTAGTAATGGAAAATCCGAGATTGGTGAATCAAGAAGCCAAGCTGTTCCTCCTCCACTTCCCCCGGTTCCCCAAGCCAAACCTATTACCCGTCCTACACCTGTTATTCTTGATAGCGATAATACTTTATTATAATTTATTGATAGTAAATTTTACCATGATATTGCATCAGGTGAACACATAAACCAAGAATGCCGTGCCTCCCTTTTTTCCCCCAAGCGCTCCCTTCGGGGCCCGGTCGAAGTGGTTTATGACATTGGGTTGAGACAACTCGTTCCTTTTGAAAAAGAGATTTGCATATTTTGAAGAGTCGCCACCTAACGATTTTAACGGTGCGTTAGGGCACCTAAGGGGTTCAATTACAACTACATAACTAACCAGAGATTGGGTAAGGGATTGAAATTATCCTAAGGGGAAGGTGTTAGGCACCCCTCAGGATCCACAAGTGTGGTTCCCGGTCAAATGGTTTCTGTGAATTTGTGCGGCTTAGAAAACAAACAAATAAAGGCTCAAATAAGAGGGGATTTAAGTCTTAAGCATGCAGATGTTTGGAAACAGTAAAGAAGATTAGGTTTTGAAAGGATTACAATCTAAGCATATAAAAGGTATCCTAGGTTTATAATAATATGGATCACATCAATGCAATACCCAATAGTCACTCCTCGAAGAGGGGCTAGACGTGGTATTAGCGCATCGGTCATCATATCCATATTCTACCCTTTCCCATCCCGTGAAAGCAACTAAATCGAGTGTTGGTCTCGACCTTTAATGCCTGTTGCTACCCCTCCCTTCCTATCAGTCCCGGAGAAAATTAGGACTCCTATCCTAAAGGAGGTGCTAGGCAGACCCTCAGGTTTTAAAGGTGAAAATGCTAAGGCGACATATAATGAACAAGTAGAACTGAAGATAAAGGGGGTAGCACATAAACAGGAAAGGGCTCAACGACCTCCACAAATAGTGCACATAAACAGCATGTCTCATACACAATTAAAGTCCATCTTCAGGTTCAGATCCTACGCATGATATCTAAGTGATAACACAAAGACAGATTTATTGCATAACTCAGAGAGGAAAGTCTTAATAAGGCTTGCCTACTAGTTTTAAGCATGCCGACAGTTGAACACTAATCACAAAGGACAGTTCTGGTTTTATTTTTTAATTTAATTACCTAAGGCTTGCCTAGGTGTAAGATAACATGCAATTCTAGGTGTTGAAGATGTGCAAGGACTAATTACCAGTTGTTTGGAACAGGGGAATGTTTTAGATATTTGTATTTAGACTAAGTGCAGTTAAATGAATACGATCATATAGCATGATGTCTAATGCAGCATGATGCATAGTAACCTAAACAGAATTTCTAAATGCACATAAAATCACAACATTATGCACCATTTCAGGAATAGCAAGAGTACAACTTGTTAATGTTACTTACCTAGAAACAGGATCTCTAAGTGCGCTATCGCGCCCCCTTTGGGAAAGGGGTTTGCATATTTTGAAGAGTCACCACCTAACGATTTTAACAGTGCGTTAGGGAACCTAAGGGGTTCAATTATAACTACGTGGCTAACCAGAGATTTGGGTAAGGACTTGAAATTATCCTAAGGGGAAGGTGTTGGGCACCCCTCAGAATCCACAAGTGTGGTTCCCGGCCAAATGATTTCGTGAATTTGTACAACTAGAAAATAACAAGTAAAGGCTCAAATAAGAAGGGATTTAAATCTTAAGCATGCAGATGTTTAGAAAACAGTAGAGATGATTACGAACTAGCGTATATAGGTGTCCTAGGTTTATAATAATATGGATCACATCAATGCAATACCCGGTAATCACTCCTCGAAGAGGGGATACACGTGGTATTAGCGCACCGGTCATCATATCCATATTCTACCCTTCCCACCCCGTGAAGGTAATTAAAGCGTGTGTTGGTCACGGATTCTATTGCGCGCTATTACCCGTCCCATCCTATCAGTTCTGGAGGAGGCTAGGACTACTATCCTAAAATAAAGTACTAGGTTGACCCCTAGGTTTAAAGGATAAGATTCTAAGCGTCAAACAACGACAATTAGGACTTCAGATAAGGGAAAACAAATAAAAGCAAATATGAGGCCCAAGTATTCCTCCACAGATTATGCACATGATTAGCACGACTCAAACACAAGTAAGGCTTTATTAATTTCATAACCTAAGGCATGATATCTAGATGAGAATGCAATAGTGAGGCAGCTTTATTACTGATTTCAGAAGATGAATTTTATCAGTTTCTTACTGATTATAACCATTGATAGTCAAGCAGTATGTATAAAGGAGTATGCTTCCAGTTTTAATAGATTTAACACCTTAAGCTTGCTTAAGCGTATGACAATACTTTGTAATTACTCGATTATTAAGGAAACTGTTACAAGTTAGTTTGCCTAAACATACTGTACTTAGTGTTGCAAAAATACAGAACTATTACCAGTTGTTTGGAAACATGGTGAAATTATTTTTTAGAGCCTTTTTCATGCAATCGGTAATTAAACTAGGTGTTGAATGAGGTCCTAAGAAATGATATCTAATATGCACACATAGGGATGCAGAATGGGTGGTATGCAGAATTCCTAGGCAAGATTTCTAAATGCATAAAGCCACAGTATTTGAACACGCTATGCAGCAAGTATGAGGATGACTTATTAATTAGCGCATTATAGCGATATTAGAACTGGTTTACATGAATAACATGTTTATATTAAAATTTATAACGATATTAGAACTGGTTTACATGAATAACAGGTTTATATTAACATTTAATCCTAGAGCATGATTTCTATATGATAAATGATAATGCCATAATAGGATGCTGAAAACAGTAAACATGGACCTAAGGAACAGGATATCTAATGCATAATATGCTCGCATACAATCAGCCCTATGCATGAATTTCTAGTGCACACGTAAGAAAATGTAAACCTAGAAGCATGGTATCAACCCTTTAACATGGATAATCTATATAACTACCCTTTCCTTTCCACTATCCATTCCCAAATATCTGTTTACAAATTATTACAGGCCGGGAATTATGAATTACACAACCAAAGGAAAAATAAGAAGTTACTTCTATAGGGAGCCTAGGCCCAGATCTTCCAAACCTCAATGCCTTTGGTGTTCATAGCCTTTCATAGTCCGGGTGTGTCAGAGTTCCCTAAGGACCTCAAAGGCTCCCGGGCAGTGCTCGCACCTAGACATAGCTAAAGAGAGTTAAACATGTGCAGTGTGGGAAGTGCCTGCCTTGTGTGTCAGAGTTCAGAGGGCGCTCAAAGGGTCCCCAATGAAGTGCTCACACGAAGGGGGCTGAACTTAGACTTATAAGAGTATATGTGAGAGTGCTTTTTATTTTTTAAAAGGGGTTTAAGTAAGAAAAAGTTTTGAGAAAGGGTAAGTAAGAAAACAGTTTTGAAGAAGGAAATAGAAGTTTAACATCACACAAAGGACCAAGGATAGTCCAACAATCACAAACAGGGGTAGTGGGATTTGAGGGACAAATACAGAGCATGTGAGGGGAGACATGTAGCAGGAAGATACACATATAGACATACAATCAGAAACTCCTAAGGGTCTAGAGGATTAGGGGTACAGTAAGGTACTAGGTTAGATTAACCCCTAAAACAATTAAGGCCATGGTTAAACTAATGTACTAGTCATAGGCATGTAAGAAGTAGGTGCTAAGTATACAGAAACATGCTGGTCATAAACAAATAAAGCCTAACTTAACATGCAGAGGGGAGTTCAGGATCCTAGATACATGCTGAATAATAAGTAAAAGCAAAGCATGATGAATTACAACAGTAGTAGAAACATGTTGGTTTGGGGACTGAAATCTAAATCAGAACATACCAGTGAAGTGAAGAAAGCAGTAACACAAACAGGAAAGTAGGAGATGCACAATGGTTAGCCTTGGCTTGCAGCCGGCTAACTTAGAATAGTAGTAATTAGCACAGAAGAGAGAGCAGAGAGTTTTTTAATTGTGAGAGAGAGATTTTTTGAACAGATCAGTTCGTGTCTCTGTTCGTGAAAGACTAGAGTATTTATAGTTTTGAAAACGAGTAGTGAAATAAGATAAGGAGTAATAGCTTAACAGAATTACAGAAATAATGTTCAATCAGAATCAATCAAAGACCTGGAATCCCTTTCATTAGGGAGTCATAATTCAAACGGCACAATTATAGTTAAATAAGGAAAAGAATCAACTATAAAATTGACATTTACCATAAAAGGAGTAGTAAGGTATATAGTAAGAAATTAATTCTAGGTACATAACACATAATTAGGGAGAGTATATGTCAGACAATCAACAGCATATTCGTGCACATAAATAGGGTATAGTAAAATTTAGTTCTGAAAATTAGTCACAAGAATCAAGGATGGGATTGAAAATCACAGGGACTCAATGCTAACTAAGGAAAGTATCACACCGACAAGGAAACAATTCTAAAATCAGTACAGAGTTACAAGGAAAATACACAAAGTCACATATTCAGGGAAGATATCACAGGTCTAAGGAGTTTACACAAAAATCAATACAAATTAGTGTGTGAACAATCAATAAGGCAAACAGTCAGACCTATTAATCATTAAACAACATGTATTGAACAAAATCAGAGAAATTCTAAGCAAGTATTTGGAGAAAAATTAGAAAATCGAAACCCTAACAACAAAATTACGGCAAGAAGTATAGAACTCAGAGAGAATCCAGAAGAACATATAGACAAATAATATAGACATAAATCCTAAAAATTAGGGTTTCATTAGAATACTTAAGAGTAAAAGAGTAGATTTAAGTAGAACGTTTAAAAAAACATACTGGAAATCAATATTAATACTAAAATCAGAAGTTCAAACTTTTTAAAAGAGGTCAAGAAACCCTAGTTCTCAAAAATGCAGAATTGTTTGAAAAGCATTGGGGCTTTAAGAGAAAAATGGGTGAAAACCTCAGGATGAACATAGATCTGTCATAGATCTAAGAAGATCGGAAGCTCAGAACTAGGGTTTCCAGAGAAAACCCAAAAACAGAAGAGAGACTTAGATATTACCGGTGTTTGGCCGGAAAAAGCAAGGACCTCACTCGAATGGCCATAGGAGGCTGGAAAACATGGCATGAGATCGGAGATGGGAGTGTGCTACCTCAGGGTCACTTGAAATCCTCCATCGGTGACACAGACATGAAAGGCGGAGCCATTGGGTCGAGGAGAGGTGAGAACCTCATAGTGTCCGGCAAGGGGGGTGGCCGGAGAAGGAGAGGCAGAGCTCGAAGAAGGGGGAAGGTTCTAGAGAGAGTCAGAGAGAGAGAGATAGATGGTTGAGTTACGAATGAGGGGGGAAGTGAATGGAGGGGGGTAGTCGTCTAGGGTCTTAATTTGGTAAGGACTAATTTGGTCCGTTGATCAGAAATTATCAACGGTCCAGATTAAAAATGGGATTGGGTCGGATGGCTCTAAGTAGACTGGGCCTGGTATTTGGGCTGATTTAATTGGGGTTCGGGTCCGGTTGGATTTAGGCTAGAATTTAAATAGAGAGTGGCTAACTATTATATACCCAATTAAAATTAACGAAAATAATTTATAAAATAGTTGATAATTGCAAAAAATGAAATTGATGCTTAGTAAATTAAATTACATGATTAATAAGTATTAAAGAATGCAAACGACTAATTATTGGATAAAAATAGTATAAAACATATGATTAGGCAATAATTACAAAGTTATTACAATTATAGCCAAAGAGTGCCAATTTGGCTGATTGTGAAATAATTTGGTCTTAATAGGATTAAAAATAATATATTAAGTCAAGAAATATTTTTGAAATCATTTGTAATGCAATTTATAATTAATTATTAGAAATGAAATACTGAATAAATTAATAAAAAATATGGGAAAATTTCGGAAGAATACCAATTGTTATGAAAACATATTTTTGAAGGTATATATGAAATTTTAAAATAATTTGAGGAAAAATTGGGTATCAACATGCGCAGGCATGGTGAGACATGATTGCAGTTTATTTATCCTAGGAAAGGACTTCTAATGAAGTTTCAGAACATGTTTACATGGACAGAATCACATAATAGCAGTTTATTTTATTGTTATTATTTATCCTATAGGCAGGATTTCTAAGCGTAGATGAGATGTTGAATACACATAAATCCTAAGTAGCATGATATCTAATGCACGGACATATGAACCTATACAGGATCTCTATCGCACAGATAGGGAATAAAAACCTAAGCATGGTTTCTACTGTTGTAATAGCTAGCCATGCATAGTTACCCCACCCGTTTCACTATCCAACCCCATAATTATTTACAAACTATTACAGGCCAAGGATTATGGATTACACAACCAGAAGTGAAAAAATAAGAAGTTATTCTATAGGGAGCTTTCAATTAGGCGCAAATCCTCTAAACCTCATTGCCATATGGTATTCATAGCCTTTTCACAGTCCGGGTGTGTCAAAGTTCCCTAAGGACCTCAAGGGCTCCCAGGTAGTACCTCACACCCAGACTTAGTAACCAGGAGTTTAAACATGTGCAGTGTGGAAATACCAGCCTCAGTGTGTCAGAGTTCAGTGGGAACCCAAGGTCCCAAAGCAGTGCTCACACTGAGGGAGCAGAACTTAAAGGTCTAGGAATCAAGTGAAGTGAAGGAGATAGATTTGAAAAGGTTTTGACACGAAACAAAACGGGATTGATTCAGTAAATAAAGAAGTTTTATGAAAAGGTTTTGATCAGTAATGAAATAACTTGAATATAATGTAAACATCTTTGGAAAAGCAGCAAACAACTCGCATAGGTTCAGCACATTCAAACATAGATCTTACTCAGGGACAATGGGAATTGGGGACTCATAGAGCACACAACATGATGGACACAAACTAGGCAGAAGCCTTGCAATTGGTTACAGATAGTGGGACAAAAACTTAGGAATACTAGTTAGACATGGTCATACAGTCAGAGATACCTAGAGTATGGGATCAATCATGTTTGAAAACCAATCACAGAATCAGATTAGAGGGAGTGCTGGGAGGGTGTAGGACATAATTACACATAGGTTTAAGAAAAACATGTTAAGTAACATACAAGGAAATTATAATATCCTAGGGATTGCATGCTGAGGCTATAAGGGAGGAGATACCCAGAACCAAACAACAATATGTGAAACTAGTTGTAAGTATGACAACATAACCATAAGTAAAAGGAAACCAAAAGCAGGATGCATTGTAATAACCAAAGAAACATGTTGTTTTGGAGACTTTAACTATAAACTGGAAACATACCAGTTGAAGACAGCTAATATAGAATAAGAGGCAAGTAGAATAGCTAGTCTTGGCTTCCAGGCGACTAGCAATAACAAACAATCGAGAGAAGAATAGTAGATTGTGTGTGTGTGAGCAAGACAGAATAGAACCAGGTCTATCTTTTTGTTAATGAAAGAGTAGTGTGTATATATAGTTTCTTTTTCTTGAAAACCAGTAGTGAATAAGGCAATAAACTAGTAATTAGGGACTGAGCATCAATCAGTACACAATCAGTATAGGTATCCCGTAATTGAAGGGATTGAGTTCAAATGGCTAGCAGGTAAAACAGCAAATAAGGAAAGTTCCCATATGTGACATGCATAGACATATAAGAAAACAATTTCAAATCAGTACAAGCATAAAATAGAGGCTAGGTTCACAGACTCTAATTAAGGGAATGGGAGTCAATTAACAGCAAATAAATCATGTAACAAGGTAAAAAATGGACTAAGGTTGGAAATTAATCAGTAAAGTCTCAAATCACAAGGAATCAGGGATTCAAAACAATAAATCAGGAACTCTAACAAACTAAAACTACAGAGAATCAGGGATTCAAACAGGAGTAACAGCAATCAAAGGAAATTAACATGAATCGAATAAATCACAGGCAAGAGGTCAGAAACCCTAATAGTAAAAGCATGTGAAATCAAGGATTATCATGAACTTATAGGGCAAACAGCAAGACACACGGGACAGCAAGGAAAGAACAATAGAGGGTAAAACATCATGGAATCATAAAGCTCATACATATGCAAACAATATTGAAGATAAAGTCAGGTAATGAAAAAATCAAATAAATTACTAAAACATAGTAAAGTCCCTAGGATAATGCTGAAAACATCACAGGAAAATCATTTTAAAGCGGAGTCATGAAACCCTAGTTGAAAACGAAGAGTCATTTTAGAGAAAATCAGAGAGTTTTTTAGGGAAACAACGAAATAGCTCAAAACATATACAGATCTATCATAGATCTAAAGAATTGGGAGAGTTTTAAACATTTAGGGTTTCAAAGAGAACCCAGATAGGTAAAGAAAAACCTCAAATGCCGCTGGTTAAACCCCCAAAGGTCATAGACCTTGCTCGAACAGCCGGAGGTAGCCGGAGATGGCCGGAGGGTGATGAGCACAGGTCCAGGAGGTAGGAGGATTCAACCCAGGTCTCTTGAAGACCTTAGAGATGGCAAACATCAGCGTGAGGGAACCACAGAAGGTAAGAGGATGGTGGAGCTTCATGGTCTCCGGCGAAGAGACGGCCGGAGAAGGCGAAGAGATTCATCGGAGCCCAAAGACACAGGAAGTCTATAGAAGAGACTTAGAGAGATAGAGAGAGAATTATAGAGATGAGGGACTGGTGAGAATGAGAGGGGTCGGGGGGTTTAGTCTAGGTTAATTAAGGAAACAATAATCTGGATCGTTGATCTAATTTGATCAACCGCTCAGATTGGTTTGGGGTTGGACCGGGTAGATTTAGGTTTGGGCTTGGGTATTGGGTTATGTAATTGGGATGGTTTCAATTGGGTTGGGGTCAAATTAGATTAGGTTAGAATTTAAATAAAAGGGCTAATTGTTAAATACCCAACTAAAATTAATTAAAATAATTTATAAAATAGCTGATAATTATAAAGATGAAATTGATGCTTATAAATTAAATTAAAATGATTAATTAGTATTTTAAAAATATAAATGACTAATTACTGGATAAAAATAGCATAAAACACATGATTAGGCTATAATTGCAAAGTTATTGCAACTACGGCCAAAGAGTGCCAATTTGGCTAATTGTGAAATAATTTTTTCTTAATAGGACCAAAAAATAATACATTAAGTCAAGAAATGTTTTTTGAAATCATTTGTAATGTAATTTTGTAATTGATTATTAGAAATAAAATACTGTATAAATTAACAAAAAAAATAGAAAAATTATAGAAAAATACCAATTTCTATGAAAGCCTGATTTTAAAGGTGTAAATGCAAATTTAAAAAAATAATTTGAGAAAAAATTGGGTATCAACAGTTGCCCCTCTTTACCCGGGAAAGATGAAAGAGTTGTCGGGACATGATGGCCAATTTTGACCGAGCGAAGCAGTTTGAAGAGGTTTAGGCTGCACCCTGGTTTCTGAGTTTCCTACATAGCCCTAGTTCTACAGGAATCAGGCCGTATGTAGTTCAGGATTTATCGGCGAAGCATACGGATAAATCTTTTACAAGAACGGACGCAACATATAGAACTGATTGAATAAACGGCTTACGGGGTAATTAGGAGAACTAGAGGGTGATCGCTCCTGCCATGACAGCTACTGCTTGTCGGGTCACCTACAAATGAGTAATACAAGCATATCGTGCGTAATTTAAACATGATGCAAATTCCCGTTGGACTATGAATGTTGTCTTTGGACGGTTAAGGATGAAGTCGTTAGACCATGATGTCCTGGGCTATGAATTGCTTGATGGAGGATTCGCAGGCCATGAAATGATGTTCTCGGGCCATGAAGATGATGCCTCCGAACCATGATACCTTTGAATAATGATATGCAAACTGATAAAAGAGATCCTCATACCATGACATGGTGTTCACGGGCCATGAAAATGGTGCCTCCAAACAATGACGTCTTTGGATAAGTTGGCGATATTTCAGCCCATGAAGATGCAATAGTATGATGCTAACAAGACAGAACTTAGTCTTGCGAATTAAAGGGGTAGAGTTTATCCCAAAAGGAAAACGAAGTACATAATGCTAGAGGTATTGGTTGCTTTTGAGAAGTAAATGGGAGGCAACGTTTAACCTCGGAAGGCAGAAAGGTAGCCTTATGCAAAATGCGAATGCAGATGGAGGTAGCGTTTAACCTCGAAAGGTAGAAAGGTAACCTTATGCAATATGAGAATGCAGATGGAGGTAGTGTTTAACCTCAGAAGGAAGAAAGGTGGCCTTATGCAATATGCGAATGTATATGGAGGTAGAGTTTAACCTCGAAAGGCAGAAAGGTAGCCTTATGCAAGATGCGAATGCAGATGGAGGTAGCATTTAACCTCGGAAGGCAGAAAGGTAGACTTATGCAAGATGTGAATGCAGATGAAGGTAGCGTTTAACCTCGGAAGGCAGAAAGGTATCCTTATGCAAGATGCGAATGCAGATGGAGATAGCGTTTAACCTCGGAAGGCAGAAAGGTAGCCTTATGCAAGATGCGAATGCAGATGGAGGTAGCGTTTAACCTCGAAAGGCAAAAAGGTAGCCTTATACAAGAGGCGAATGAAGATGGAGGTAGCATTTAACCTTGGAAGGAAGAAAGGTAGCCTTATGCAAGATGCGAATGCAGATGGATGTAGCGTTTAACCTCGGAAGGCAGAAAGGTAGCCTTATGCAAGATGCGAATGCAGATGGAGGTAGCGTTTAACCTCGGATGGCAGAAAGGTAGCCTTATGCAAGATTAAGGAAGCACAACAGAAATTCTTAGCTGGTGTTAAACTGCAATAGAGCATTGTGATAATGAAGCATCGTTTGTGTTGATAATAAATGTTGGCATGACGAGTTTGAGGAACGATGTCTGTCCTTTGAGCGGATAATATGTTTTGGGGCTTTTGCAATTTTGTGCCTGCATCCAAAGAAAGATCGTGAGTTTTGTAAAGGGTAAAGGTTAGTTCGCATTCCTGCTGCCTCTGCTTGGCTCGTTTGCTTGATCATGATGATACTGTCTGTATCATTAGGGTAGCGTTCTCTAAACAAGTTGTTTCAGAAAAATAAATATGCATGATTTTGTAAAAGTACAATATATAATCTAAAATAGTTTTAGATGAACCGACGACATGACACGGCTCGAGACATTGCAACCTCTCCTACTGTGGAATTTGAGGGTCCTCCTCAAAATTCTATCCCAGTGTGCTGGGTGGATGTCTCTGACTGCTGCTCGCGCGGTGATTGGCTGAACTTGCTTTATAATTATGAGAGTCCTCAAAATTCTACCCCAGTTGGCTGGGTGAATGCTTGTGGACTGCTGCTCGCTTAAGAATTTTGAGGGTCCTCCTCAAAATTCCGCCCCAGTTTTCAATTGCGGGGAAAAATAGATTTTTATTGAATTGTGACCGAACCCATAGGGCTGCCTACGTGTCCCCTCTTAAACGGGAATCAGGTCAGGCGTAGTTCAATTTACATCACTGAGAAAGCATAAATATTACACATAGTAGCGCTTGACTGCATCTTAATTGGTCGGTTTCGGCCAAACTTCTCCGTCCATTTCTGCAAGTATGAGTGCTCCTCCTTTCAGCACTCTATGAACCATGTACGGACCTTGCCAGTTGGGAGAGAACTTCCCCTTGGCTTCATCTTGATGCGGAAAGATTTTCTTTAACACCAATTTCCTTGGTGTGAATCGTCTCAGCTTGACTTTCTTGTTAAAGGCCCTGGCCATTCTGTTCTGATATAGTTGACCATGACACGCTGCATTCATTCTCTTCCCATTTGTGAGGGCTAGTTGCTCATAACAGCTCCTTACCCACTCTGCATCGCTGAGCTCAGCTTCCTGTGTAATTCTTAGAGATGGAATCTCCACTTCGGCAGGAATAACAGTCTCTGTACCATAAACTAGCATATAGGGAGTTGCCTCTGTTGATGTGCGGACAGTGGTGCGGTATCCCAATAAAGAGAATGATAAATATTCATGCCACTGGTTGTGCCTTTCTATCAACTTCCTTAGTATCTTCTTGATGTTTTTGTTAGCGGCCTCTATGGCTCCATTCATCTGAGGTCTGTATGTTGTGGAATTTTTGTGTTTGATCTTGAGAGTTTCACACATAGTTTTCATCAAACCACTATTGAGATTAGAACCATTGTCGGTGATGATTGACTCGGGAACTCCGAACCGACAAACAATGTGGCCGCAGACAAAGTCGGCCACGACTTTCTTAGTAACTACTTTGTAGGAGGCCGCTTCGACCCGTTTAGTGAAGTAGTCAATGGCGACCAAAGTGAACCTGTGGCCATTGGAGGCGGCAGGCTCGATTGGTCCAATAACTTCTATACCCCAAGCAGCGAACGGCCATGGTGAGCTGGTTGCATGGAGCTCACTTGGAGGCACCTTTATCATATCCCCGTGTATCTGGCAGTGGTGGCACTTCTGAATATACTGGATGCAGTCCGTTTACATAGTCATCCAAAAGTAACCAGCTCCGAGTATCTTCTTTTCTAGAACAAAACCGTTCATATGTGGGCCACAGGTGCCAGCATGAATTTCTTCCAACAATTTCGATGCTTCTATTGCGTCGACACACCTTAATAACCCCAAATCAGTAGTCCTCCTATACAGGATTACTCCGCTGTGAAAGAAATTGTTGGACAATCTCCGAAGTGTGCGTTTCTAAGTGGAATTTGCAAGCTCGAGGTATTCTCCTTTTGCCAAGTACACATTGATGTCGTGAAACCAAGGATTTCCGTCTGCTTCTTCTTCGACATGGGCACAGTAAGCTGGCTGATTATGGATCTTTATAGGAATAGGGTCCATGAAATTCTTGTCCGGATACTGGATCATTGAGGACAAAGTAGCTAATGCATCGGCGAACTCATTCTGGATTTTGGGGACGTGCCGGAACTCCATCTTTGTGAACCTCTTTCTTAATTCCTGTACGTGGTGCAAATATGGAAGTATCTTGGAATTATTTGTTGCCCATTCTCCTTGTACCTGATGTACCAATAAGTCTGAATCACCGATCACTAACAGCTCTTGGACGTTCATGTCAATGGCTATATTGAGCCCTAAGATGCAGACTTCATATTCGGCCATATTGTTGGTGCAGGGAATCTGAGTTTGGCGGATATCGGATAATGCTGACCGGTCTCTGATACTAGGACTGCTCCAATACCGACTCCCTTGAAGTTTACTGCTCCATCAAAGAACATCCTCCAACCATCATAGGATTCTGCAATATCTTCTCCTATGAATGATACCTCTTCATCAGGAAAATATGTTTTTAGGGGTTCGTATCCTCCGTCTACGGGATTCTCAGCAAGATGGTCTGCCAGAGCTTGTCCTTTAACCTCCTTCTGAGTCATGTAAACAATGTCGAATTCACTCAGTAGGATTTTCCACTTGGATATCTTGCTAGTGGGCATGGGCTTCTGAAAGATGTACTTTAATGAATTCATCCTTGATATGAGATATGTTGTGTAGGCACAGAAGTAATGCCTTATCCTTTGGGCGACCCAAGTTAGAACAGGTACGCTCTAATAGAGAATATCGGGCCTCATATGGAGTGAACTTCTTGCTGAGGTAATAAATAGCTTGTTCCTTCCTTCCCGTTTCATCGTGCTTCCCCAGAACGTAGTCGAAAGCTCCATCTAACATGGCAAGATAGAGTAACAGATGTTTTCCTGGCTCGGGCGGTACTAGGTCTGGCGGTGTTGGCAAGTATTCCTTGATTCTGTCGAAAGCCTTTTGACAATCATCGGTCCATTAGGTCGCAGCATCCTTCTTCAGCATCTTAAAGATTGGCTCACAGATGACTGTAGACTGTGCTATAAATCGGCTGATGTAATTAAGCCTCCCCAAGAAACTCATCACATCTTTCTTGTTCCTTGGTGGTGGTAGTTCTTGAATAGCTTTGACTTTTGACGGATCCAATTCTATTCCCCGACGGCTTACAATAAACCCCAGCAACTTCCCAGCAGGAACCCCGAATGCACACTTCGCGGGGTTTAGTTTCAGATTGTTTTTTCGCAATCTATCGAAGAACTTCCCCAAATTCTCCATGTGATCAGTAGCTTTCTTTGATTTGATAATGACATCATCCACGTACACCTCGATCTCCTTGTGAATCATGTCATGGAATATGGTGGTCATGGCCCTCATGTAGGTGGCCCCTGCATTCTTTAGGCCTAATGGCACCATCTTGTAACAATACACTCCCCACGGCGTGATGAACGCTGTTTTCTCAGCATCTCCCTCATCCATCCAAATCTGGTGATAACCGGCAAAGAAATCCACGGAGGGCTGCAATTCATGCTTGGCACAGTTGTCAATCAGAATGTGTATATTTAGTAAGGGCAAGTCGTCTTTCGGACTGGCCCGGTTGAGATCCCGGTAGTCGATGCAGACACTGACCTTCCCGTCCTTCTTTGGCACAGGTACAATGTTGGCTAACCATGTCGGTTACTCCACTACCCGGAGAACTTTGGCGTTGATCTTCTTGGTAACTCCTTCTTTGATTTTCAAACTCATGTCGGGTTTGAACTTTCTGAGCTTTTGTTTCACCGATGGACACGTTGGATTGGTTGGCAGTTTGTGAGCCACAATAAACGTACTTAGACCAGTCGTGTCATCATACGACCATGAAAATATGTCCTCATACTCTTTTAGAAACTCTGTGTATTCTTTCTTTTCTGATGGTGACAAATAAATGTTGATGCGAGTCTCCTTGATGTGTTCTGAATCTCCTAGGTTGATAACTTCGGTCTCGTCCAGGTTGGACTTTGGTCTGTTCACAAATTTCTCAACTTCTTTGACAATCTCGTCAGGTATGTCATCTTTTTCTGAATCAATGTCCGTTTGCCGCGTTGTCTCATTGCATGTCACAGTCATCAATTCATCAAGACAAGTAATAATAATTATGTATAAATAAAGTAATGATAGAAACAATAGCAATAAATATCGGATTTGTAAGAGAAATTTAGAAGATGCTTTGATGAATTGAATAACTGCTTTGAACATTGAAGATCTTATTGCAGAAATTGAAAAATGCAGGAAAACGAAAATTATTTAGTAAATAAAATAGTAAATAATGCTTGTTTTAGCCTTGCTACCCCGAGGCTCGTCGGGCTTTGGTCGTCTTGATAGACCAGTTCTTGAGATATGTCCCCTTGCTTACAGTCTGTACGGAAGGGCCTTCCTCCCCATCCTCCTTAAGAACAACATAGCAATCCCTATCCTCGTCCTCTAGGAACAAACTCCTAATTGCTACAAGTGCTTCTTCTTCGTCTGATCCATAAATAATGTCGGCCTGCTTGAAAGTCTGCTCAAGATGAGGTATCAGCTGCTCCAAAGGGTAATAGGGACTGCACCAAGGTGGCGACCAGTCGTTGAACTCCTGCCAAGTGTACTCGTACCCCATACAGAAAGTGGTACCATGTTTCTTGAGTTTTATGGGCTTTGTGATCCCTTGGAGGTTCTTACCGAGCCCTTTGCCTGGATCATATCCTCTCCAGTTCAGGATGCTCTTAATCTTTCTATCCCACCACTTGTCCTTGTCGATATCATTGACCCGCTCAATGTGGTGGTAAGTTCCCCCGCCTATCTTCCTTTTTATGTCAATCACCGGAATAGCTTGACGACTATAAATGGGGTTGCTACCATCACCATGAATAATCACCTCTTGGTGGTTTCGCTCAAATTTTACCACCTGATGTAGTGTTGACGCTACGGCCCCAGCAATATGAATCTAGGGTCGTCCCAACAATAGGTTGTAGGATGATGGCACATCTATCACCTGCAAATCCACTTCGAACCAAGTCGGTCCCATCTGCAGACATAGACTGATCTCTCCCCAATGTTGGACCTCTGACAACCTTCGAAGGCTTTCACATTGATTGTTCCATCCCTTATCTCATGTAGCCCTTTACCTAATTTCTTGAGTGTTATCAACGGACAGATGTTAAGACTGGAACCTCCATCGATGAAGATCCTTGTGATGAAATGATCTTCGCATTGCACGGTGATGTGCAGCGCTTTGTTATGCCCCAATCCTTCAGGTGGTAGCTCGTCCTCATGAAAAGTGATTTTATGACTCTCCAGTACCTGGCCTACCATATTGGTCATTTCCCCGCTAGTGATGTTGTTTGGCACATATGTTTCACTCAACACTTTCAACAAAGCATTTCTATGTGTTTCAGAATTTTGTAGCAAAGAGAGGATGGATATATGTGCCGCTGTCTTGTTCAGCTGGTCGATGACTGAATACTCCTTAGCATGTACCTTTCTCCAAAGGTCATCGGGACCTGTTTCGATAAGGGGAGGCCGGTTGGCAGCCTGTTTGCTTGACTCGGCCAGATGCTCAGGGGTGTAGACGCTACCAGTTCTCGTCATACCCTGTGCTACGACAGCTTCCTCACACCTGAACTTGCCTTTCCTTCTCGCCTCGGCTGTGTAGTCCCAAGGGATAGCGTTTGAATAGAAGAGTGGCGTGGTTGACATTGCCATCGGAATTGTTACGGCCATCCTTACCTCAAACGGAATGTGTGTTCGGGGTGGCAAGACTGCGACCTCGTATGGTGTCGCTGCATTTGCTGGATATACAAACTCAACTTCAATTGTCACTGATGACTTTGAAGATGGCGCTGCTTCAAACTCAAATGGTATAGACATATTCACCTCAGCTTCCTCATATGGTTGAATCTAGACTATGATCGGTTTGAGAGTGACTACAGGTTTCTTTGGGTCATCGCCTTCCACGATCAACCCAATTGATCCCTCATGATCCCAATCATATACCATTTCAATCATATGGATACCTCTACCCTTATGGTACGGCAAAGGATTGTCGCGGACGTTTCGAGCGGGGTGTTTTTCCACAATAATCTTGTTGTCAATGAGAGCCTGTATTTTGTCCTTCAGAGAGCGGTATTCTTCGATGGTGTGTCCTTTCATTCCGGAATGGTATGCACAGGATTTGTTTCGGTTAACCCAATGAGAAGGGTTCTCAGTGGTGTCAACAGGGATAGGTGTGACATAACCAGCAGCTTTGAGCTTCTCATACAGCTGGTCAATAGGCTCGGCTATGGCGGTGTATTTCTTTGGAGGGCGGTGATCAAAATTGGGACAAGGTCTAGGGAAGTTTTGGCGTGCAAAGGGTGATTGGTAATGGGATGGTTAGGAATTATAAGTGTGGTAGACAGGAGCGGGTTGTGAGTACCTGGGCGAAGCAGGTTGATATATGGGTGGCGGAGATTGGTAGGTGGGCGGTGGAGCTTGGTATCAAGGTGGTGGAGCTTGGTAATTTGGTGAGGGTTCTTGGTAGTTTGGTGAGGGCTGGTAATTCGGGGTTGGCTGGTATGTGATTAGAGGTGTTTGCTAAGTTTGGTATTTTAGTGGGGACTTGGCTCTTTGTGTAATCATTACGGCTCCCACGTCTCTCTTCTTAGACACACCACCGGACTGTAAAGCCTTGTTAGTGGCTTGCAAGGCTTCAAAATTTGTAACCATACCGGCTTTAACACCTTCTTCAATTCGCTCACCCAATTTGATGATGTCGGAGAACTTGTGGCCTTCAACTATCATTAACCGTTCATAATACGGCGGGTCCTGAACCCGGACAAAGAACTTGTTCATCTGCTCTTCCTCTATAGCAGGTCTGACTTTAGCGGCTTCGGACCTCCAGCGAGTAGTATACTCGTGAAAGGTTTTTGTGGGTTTCTTCTTCAAATTTTGAATGTAGAACACATCTGGTGCGTTCTCTGTGTTGAATCTAAACCTATCCATAAAGTCAGACGCCATGCTTACCCAGTTGGGCCACTTCTTGGGGTCTTGGCTGATGTACCAAGACATTGCGTCTCCCTTCAAACTCCTCATGAATACCTTCATGCGGATTCTTTCATCCTTCCCAACGCCAACCAACTTGTCGCAATAGGTCCTCAGATGGGCTGTCGGATCACCAGTACCATCAAACATTTCGAACTTTGGAGGTTTGTACCCCTCGGGAAGTTCGACATCAGGTTGGATACAAAGGTCTTCATAATTCAACCATTCAATTCCCTTGGTTCCTTCAACACCCTGGACTCGGCTGGTCAGTTTCTTAAGCTCCTCGGCCAGGTTCTTGATAAGTAAGTCCTTTCCATCAGACTCGGATGCCTGTGAGATAGGCGGAGTGGAGTGGGTCACGGTTTCCACATAGATGGTATTGTTATAGGTATGGAAATGGTACTTTGTGGGGTTTTGAGGTTCTGGGATGAGTAGTGGAGTGTTATTTGAGGTGTGGCGAGCATTGCACTGCGTCGGGAGAGTTTGGTTCTTTGGGGGAGTGACGTGATGGTGAGGTGCAGGATGATTTTGCTGTCTTGGGATATTTTGTGGAGCTGCGGGTTTTTGAGCATTTGGAAGGTTGACGTCGGGGACGTTGAGAAAAAATGACAGGTTGGCCAGATTTCGGACTTGATCAAGTTCTTCCTGAAACTTCAGCAATTTCTGTTCAAGTGGTGACATGCTTTCATGCAGGACCTGAATACCTCAGCCATCAGTGGCCTCTACCCATTCAATCATATTCTCTGTTCTGGTGCCGCTAGACTCTTCCATCTTACTTTTGCCTTTGTCTTTGCCCTTAGGAGTACTAAGAGGAGGAGTAGGTGGAGGGCCCTTGGATCTTGTGCGATAGGCAAATGATGCCAGAATGCAAAAACTAACCTTTGGGCAGGGGAGTAAGAAAAAGAAAATAAAAACAAAAGGTAACCAAGTCAGTGAGTATTATGAAAGGAATATTGTGGTATTTAAACACATAATGCGGAAATGTAAAGCGTGTCCTAAGTTGGGAATCTCTTTGTGCCCGAGGTAGGTCTAGCGACAAATTGATTTGGAGAACTTAAAATGTTAAATGCCTCATTTTATTGAATAGACAAATCCCAAAATTATAGACGAAAAATAAAAGTCACTAATGGCCATTGGCCTTATTACATTGATAGAAAAATAAAGACACTCTTATCTACTTGGTCCCAGAAGGACCTTCCCCAAACTCGGCATTCTTGCTTTCCTTGTACAGTTTTCCCAGCTCGCGAAGTCCCAGCAACAGGTAGGTTCTGGCTAGGTATCCTCCTGCAGCTCCCTCAGCCTTTTGACAATCTTCGACTCTTTTGATGAACTTCTCTTCCAGCTCGATTATACCTCGTTCCAAGTACCCCAGCCTCTTGTTGGCGCTGATAGCCATATCCTTCCATTCCTCGATCAGTTTCTTGTTGGACTCATGTATCTTGTGGTGGTCATCCTCATATTCCCGGATCCTTTTGCGCAGTTAGTTGTATTTGACTTGTGCCTCGGCCCTTTAATCTATAACCATGTGACCTCGGACGTACCCCGACTTGCTCTGGCCACCCAAATCCTCTTCTAACCAACCAAGACAAAAAGGGGTACAACCGGCATGATATCTGTCTGGCTCGATGGTGTCTTTATCAAGTATAATCTTACAGTGCCACAAGTGCTGAGCTTGGCACTTGTGAGGACTGTCATTATTTTGAAAGTCAGCTCGAAGATGGCTCATCTTCTCGATCCTAGGGATGACTTGCTTCCTACCTGCTTGCCTCATAACTCGAAGAGGGACGTAAGGTTATGTCCCCCTTAGACCAATCAGTATCAGAAATGATGCGTGTCGGGATCAAATGATGAACTCATCCGTCGGAAACCATTCAAACATCCATTGAACCTGCTCTTTAGTCAAATTATCAAAAAGCTCAACCCATCCCTCGGCATTTTCAGGCTGAGCGAACATGTCAGGGATATAATTCATTCTCTTTGGGTGATGGATAGCGATGTGGTCATCCCACATTCTGCGGTGAACGTCTTGTCGGTATTCGCCTCTTTAGATATGTTCCATGAGCCAGAGTTGAAGTAATAAATTGCAACCTTCGAATTGCTTTTCTCCTTATTGACACCTTTCTAAGGCCCGATATATGTCTGAAACGATCATGGGCACACTGTTGAAGTCTTGCCCATCTACCCCTTCCATTATGGTCTTAGTTACCATGGCTAGCCTGGTATGGATCCTTTCCTTCTTCATCGGGAACACGATCAAACCCAAAAAGCAAAACATAAATACGAACACTCGACGATGGACGTGTCCCAAAGAGGTGATAGTAAACTCGTCATGGTAGGTACGGTATGATTTGCTGTATCCATACCTTTTGTACAAGTAGTCAAAAGAAATGTACGAATCCTCCAAACATGCCAATTTTGTGTCCTTTTTCAGGCCCATCATTTTGAGGAAACTTTTGCATGTGTGGTTCTCAGGCATCAACAACCCTGGAGTTTCTCATACTAGGTTAGCCATGCCTCATATCTCTTCTATCAAAGGCGTCATTTCGATGTTCCCAAAGTGGAACACGGACCTTTCACGATCCTAGAAAAGGTTAGCAACCTCTATTATCATTTTATTAGGCTGGATTTCCAGGAGAGATGATAGGTTACCCAAGTGTTTCCTGACGATAGCTTTGTCGCTAGAGTGCAGATCCTCCCATCAACTCAACAGTCTGGGGTGGATATTGGAGACCATGCCGAATCTGGGGACTTCGTGCCTTATTTTTCTGCGAAGCAAAATAAGGTTAGGCTCTTACCCCTACCGGACTCGACTATTTATCGTCAATAATTAGCAGGAAGCATTTAATTCTCCAAATAAATGCACAGAACGTGAGGGTGTCTGTTTGGGTTTAGAGAAACCCGGTGGACTTTTGGATAAGGCTATCTCAAAAGTTATCGTGTGGACGACACTTTAGCTCGACTAGGTTTGACCATGATGCATGCAACAGTGCAACGGAGTAAGGTTTCTATGGGGTTTTAGACCGGTAACCTTGAGTGGACAACTCAAGGGGGAAAGGCACGGAACCATCGACTGCACCATTGATCGACTAGTTTTACCGCAAATAAGCCTTTCCAAATTTAGTGGGTAATAATATAGGAAGAGCGCAACCATCATCAAGCTATAGTATTTTGTTTGGCACGAGTGGAGTATGAATGTTGAGCATGATTATGCAATAATAAGTATTAAAACAATTTGTCATGTATTTGCACGTTAAAGAAAGCAGTAAAAATAGCAGTAATCATTTAAAGCAGTTACAAAAGAAAACAAAGAGACATTTCATTTTCATCTTTGAAGAAAAGTAAATACCTGAAGTAAATAATTAATTGCATGTAAGGGGAATAGGAAAGGGTGCAGGTATTTAAAAAAAAAGGCACATATTCACGAAACAATTTGAAATGGTAAAAGCCTGGATATCCCCAGCAGAGTCGCCATGATGTCGCGCCCCCCTTTTTTTCCCCGAGCGCTCCCTTCGGGGCCCGATCGAAAGGGGTTTATGACATTGGGTTGAGACAACTTGTTCCTTTTGGGAAAGGGATTTGCATATTTTGAAGAGTCACCACCTAACGATTTTAACGGTGCGTTAGGGCACCTAAGGGGTTCAATTACAGCTACATTACTATCCAGAGATTGGGTAAGGGCTTGAAATTATCCTAAGGGGAAGGTGTTAGGCACCCCTCAGGATCCATAAGTGTGGTTCCCGGCCAAATGGTTACTGTTAATTTGTACGGATTAGCAAACAAACAAATACAGGCTCAAATAAGAGGGGATTTAAGTCTTAAACATACAGATGTTCGAAAACAGTAAAGAAGATTAGGTTTTGAAAGGATTACAATCTAAGCATATAAAAGGTATCCTAGGTTTATAATAATATGGATCACATCAATGCAATACCCGGTAATCACTCCTCAAAGAGGGGCTACACGTGGTATTAGTACATCGGTCATCATATTCATATTCTACCCTTTCCCACCCCGTGAAAGCAACAAATTGAGTGTTGGTATCGACCTCTAATGCATGTTGTTACCCGTCCCTTCCTATCAGTACCGGAGGAAATTAAGACTCCTATCCTAAAGGAGGTGCTTGGCAGGCCCTCAGGTTTTAAAGGTTAAAATGCTAAGGCGACATATAATGAACAAGTAGAAATGCAGATAAAGGGGGTAGCACATAAACAGGAAAGGGATCAAAGACCTCCACAAATAGTGCACATAAACATCATGTATCATACACAATTAAAGTCCATATTCAGGTTCAGATCCTACGCATGATATCTAAGTGATAACACAAAGACGGATTTATTGCATAACTCAAACAGGAAAGTCTTAATCAGGCTTGCCTGCTGGTTTTAAGCATGCTGACAGTTGAACACAAATCACAAAGGACAGTTCTGGTTTTATTTTTTAAGTTGATTACCTAAGGCTTGCCTAGGTCTAAGATAACATGCAATTCTAGGTGTTGAAGATGTGCAAGGACTAATTACCAGTTGTTTAGAACAGGGGACTGTTTTAGATATCTGTATTTAGACTAAGTGCAGTTAAATGATACGATCCTATAGCATGATGTCTAATGCAGCATGATGCATAGTAACCTAAACAGGATTCCTAAATGCACATAAAATCACAACATTATACACTGTTTCGG
This sequence comes from Nicotiana knightiana, assembly GCA_005239525.1. Classification (NCBI taxonomy): domain Eukaryota; kingdom Viridiplantae; phylum Streptophyta; class Magnoliopsida; order Solanales; family Solanaceae; genus Nicotiana; species Nicotiana knightiana. The sequence continues at coordinate 31,376 of ML413420.1, forward strand.
GAATAGCAAGAGTACAGCTTGTTAATGTTACTTACCTAGAAATAGGATCTCTAAGTGCGCAGGCGTGGTGAGACATGATTGTAGTTTATTTATCCTAGGACAGGACTTCTAATGAAGTTTTAGAACATGTTTACATGGACATAATCACATAAAATAGCAGTTTATTTTATTGTTATTATTTATCCTATAGGCAGGATTTCTAAGTGTAGATGAGATGTTGAATACACATAAATCCTAGGCATGCATAGTTACCCCTCTCGTTTCACTATCCAACCCCAGAATTATTTACAAATTATTATAAGCCAAAGATTATGGATTACACAACAAGAATTGAAAAAATAAGAAGTTATTACATAGGGAACCTTCAATTAGGCCCAAATCCTATAAACCTCATTGTCATATGGTATTCATAGCCTTTTCACAGTCCGGGTGTGTCAAAGTTCCCTAAGGACCTCAAGGGCTCCCGGGACAGCAAGGAACGAACAACAGAGGATAAAACATCATGGAATCATAAAGCTCATACATATGCAAACAATATAGAAGACAAAGTCAAGTAATAATTCGGATAAGAGGGGGGGAAATCAAATAAATTACTAAAACATAGTAAAGACCCTAGGATAATGCTGAAAATATCACAGGAAAATCATTTTAAAGCGGATTCATGAAAACCTAGTTGAAAACGAAGAGTCGTTTTAGAGAAAATCAGAGAGCTTTTTAGGGAAACAACAAAATAGCTCAAAACATATATAGATCTATCATAGATCTAAAGAATCGGGAGAGTTTTAAACATTTAGGGTTTCAAAGAAAACCCAGAGAGATAAATAAAAACCTAAAATGTTACCCCAAAGGTCATAGACCTTGCTCGAACAGTCGGAGATGGCCGGAGGGTGATGAGAACAGGTTCAGGAGGTAGGAGGATTCAACCCAGGTCTCTTGAAGACCTTAGAGATGGCAAACATCAACATTAGGGAACCACAGGAGGTAGGAGGATGGTGAGAGCTTCATGGTCTCCGACGAAGAGACGGCCGGAGAAGGCGAAGAGATTCATCGGAGCCCAAAGAGACAGGAAGTCTCTAGAAGAGACTTAGAGAGAGAGAGAGAGAATTAGAGAGATGAGGGACCGGTGAGAATGAGAGGGGTCGGGGGATTTAGTCTAGGTTAATTAAGGAAACAATAATCTGGATTGGTTTGGGGTTGGACCGGGTAGATTTAGGTTTGGGCTTGGGTATTGGGTTATGTAATTGGGCTGGTTTCCATTGGGTTGGGGTTAAATTAAATTAGGCTAGAATTTAAATAAAAAGGGCTAATTGTTAAATACCCAACTAAAATTAATTAAAATAATTTATAAAATAGCTGATAATTATAAAGATGAAATTGATGCTTAGTAAATTAAATTAAAATGATTAATTAGTATTTTAAAAATATAAATGACTAATTACTGGATAAAAATAGCATAAAACATATGATTAGGCCATAATTGCAAAATTATTGCAACTACGGCCAAAGAGTGTCAATTTGGCTAATTGTGAAATAATTTTATCTTAACAAATATTTTTTGAAATCATTTGTAATGTAATTTTGTAATTTATTATTAGAAATAAAATACTGGATAAATTAACAAAAATATGGAAAAATTATAGAAAAATACTAATTGCTATGAAAGCCTGATTTTGTAGGTGTAAATGCAAATTAAAAACAATAATTTGAGAAAAAATTGGAAATCAAGAATGAATATATGAATGCTCTTTATGGTAATCCAAGTATTGATGAAAATGATGAGGAAAATGATGATGAAGAAATAGATTTTGATGAAACGCAACTGGATGACGATAGACCCACTAGTCCTGTTGTTGAAGAAGTTAACCCAACTAATAATAATCCAAATGATACCCCGTCTGAACCGCCTGTTACTACTCCTACTTCTTCTAGAAAACCTTCTAAATGGAGCGAAACATCTATTGTTTGGCAATTTTTTATTCAACTAAGAGAAAAAAATAAGGCTAAATGTAAAACTTATGGCAAAGAGTTAGCTTTTAAATATATTGGAGGTCGGGGAGGGGGGGGAGGGAACTTTGTCTAGACACATATTGATACACCCTAAAGATAAAGTCAAATATCTTCAAATGAAAGCCTTGGCCGAGGGAACAAGCGTACCTAGCCAGGCTGACTTTAGTACCGGGTCAAATCAATTTCAACCGGAAATTAACACTGTTGCTGGTGGTATTTTATATTATGATCCCAAAACAGATTGTGAAGAATTGGCAAAAATGATTATTGTTATGTTCTTACTCTATAGTTTTCCTTCTAACTCTCACTTTGTGCATTATATTAGAAAAGTTTTTAATCCTACTTATAAAGGATGGCCTCGCACAACCGTAAAGAGCGATATTTATAAATATAAACATGAATATGAACAATATTTTTGCTATTTATTTACTCATATAGATTGTCGTGTTGCTATTACTACTGATATTGGTAGAAGTGGTAATGACTGTGATTATCTTACTGTTACCACTCATTGGATTGATGAGGATTGGATAAGACAAAAGTGCATTATTGCTTATAGAATAATTAATTCACGTCACACATGGCAGTTTATTTCTATCACGGTTAAGGATATTTGTAGATATTTTTGCATTAGTGATAAATTAATGTCAGATTCAATGGATAATGCTTCTAGTAACACTAATGTTATAGCTTTGCTTACCACTACACTAAATCCTGCATTTAGTAACATTTTTCATGTTAGATATATTTGTCATATTTACCATTTAATTATTAGTGATGGTATGAGAATTCTAGATGTTGAAATTGAAAAGGTTAAAATGACTCTTAACTAGCTTTTTCATTCAATACATAGAAGTAGACTTAGAGAATATTTTAAAAGATGCGATGAATTTGGCCTAAGATAAAAAAAAAGGTTCCTAAACCTTTTCCAACTAAATGAAATTATATGTATGAAAGTTTAGTTGTTGCATATAAATATAGAAACTTCATAAACTCAACGTTTAATGCTCATGTAAGTGATGATGATGAGCACCTTACAAATGCAGATTGGGATAATGTTAAAATGCTTGTAGATTTTTTTGAAAAATTTCATATTGCTACAAAAGAAATTTTCTGGGCAATATTATCCTACTATTTCTAACTTTTAGTTTATATTGCTGAACTTGCAAATTTGTTTCATCATTTTTCAGGGGGTGGGGTAATTTATCAACTTGCTATTGATTCTATAAGAAAAAAATTTGAAAATATTTTTTTCCCTCTTCCCCCTATTTATGGTGTTGCTGCCTTATTAAATTCTACTATGAAATTAGGAGGTCCTCAATTTTGGTATAAAATTGTTTATAATGGATTAGCACTTGAAGATGAGGAGTTGTCTACGCTTCTGGAAGCAATAGACTCAATTAAAATAAATGCTCATACTATTTATAGTGCTTATCAAATTGCATTAGATCATGCTAGACCAAATGTTCCAACTCCTACTTCTTTTAGTTCTCAATCATCTAAAAGAACTGCGGGAGTAAGAGCACTTAGTGCTTGGGCGGGGTTTAGGGGTTCTGAAGGTTCTAGTACTAGTGATTGTTCACAACTAAATGAGCTTGAAGTTTATTTGTCATAGGGAATTGAGGAAGTTAATTCCGACGGCTCCTTTAATATTTTGGAATGGTGGAAGGACAAAGAAAAATACTTTCCGATTCTTTCAAGGATGGCTCGAGACATTTTAACTATTCAAGCTTCAACAGTGGCATCAGAGAGTGCTTTCAATCAAGCAAGACTTCAACTCGGTGATTATAGAGCGTCTATGAGGGAGAGCTTGAAATAATCAGTACTTTTCAGAGATTGGATCTGTTCGGAACGAAGAAATTTTGAAACTTGTTGAATCAGAACCAGAGGTAGACGAAGCTTACGAAGAAATACTAGATGAACTTGCAGAGGATGTTGCTTCGCCCGGAAGCGGTGATAACCAAGCTTCTTTTCCGTCACCACCAACGGAAATTCCTCCGAACCTTGAAGGATTTATGAAATTTGTAAGAGATACCATGTAAATTAATATGTAACTTATATTTTGGCACATCTTAATTAGTTTCTTTTTCTTCTCAATGGCGGTATTAGCACCTTGTTGTGCTCATTCCATGTGGGGAGGAAGACTAAGAAAGATATTTCCATGTTTTGTTAATGCTATAATAAAATTATAACGCATTGCTTTGAATATCTTTTTACAATATTTTTGTGTTCAAATTTGAATTAAAAACTTTAGGTTACAAATTAATTTATAAGAAATTGCCTTAGATAAAAAAATTAAAAAAATAGGCCCGGCCCACTTAGGCTTGGGACTGGCCCACTTAGACCGAGACCATTAGTTAGTGGTCCCGGCCCCGGATCGGTTCCTACAAAAAAGTCCACGAAGCCCGTTTAGGCCCGGGTCCACTTAGGACCGGCCCACAAGGCCCGTTTAGGCCCGAGCCCGGCCCACATTACACCTCTAATCAGAATTCTTGAACATGGTTATCCGACTCTTGACACAGTAATTCGTGATTGCGGGTCTTTAATGTTCCCATTGCAAAAGGTCGTAATCTAGCATAACTTCCGACAAGGCATAAAGTATCTAACATTTTGGCAAAGAAAACTTCTAGTCAGTCTAACATTAACAAAACAACTCACTTTATAGTACCTCTCCATTAGTCGAATCTATAGTTCGTTCTGATACGGAAGGAACAAATATTGTAAATATGGGATAGCATATGTACCAAGTTGGCTGAACTTGGTAATCAAAATGTCTTAGAAGGCATTACTATGTTTTTGTAATATCTCTCACATCTTTAAGTATTAATATAAATATTTCTTATTTTGAAAAAAAAATTATTTTAACCGATACAACTCATCAAATGTTCCTTTAGATGTCAAAAGTTTTGAACAGTATATTAGGGGCCGCTGGGCTTCAGTGGCCGATCTACATAGATCATTATGGGTGCTCAAGCACCCGTTGTCTTTGACTAGATCTAGTATATTTACACAAGCAATTAACAAAAAATTTGGATAAGTATCGAGCGAGCACCCATAACTAAACTTATTTTTTCTCTTTTTTTAGAATTTTTATCCCGAACATTCACGACTTTAAAATCTTGGATCCGACGTTGTTGGGCTTCTACAGGAGAGGGACGTAAAAATTGCACGGGGCGCCCTATTTAGGCGCCCCTCTTTAACCTGTACCCGCTTTGTTTTTATGTTTGCACCGGTACCCGTTTTTTTGTTAAAAGCCTTTCGAAAAGACAATTTTACCCTTTTACTAGCAGTCAAGCCTACTTTCTCTTCAAGTAAACCCCATTCCTCTATTTCCATTCCTATACTTTGCAAATACTCTCTTTCTCTCTCTCTCCCGTTCTTCGCTTTTACGATCGTCATTGTAGTTTGATATTCATCGCTTCAACTGTTTGTTCGCCAACAATATTACGTATAATCACAGGTACATTGCAGTAACTTTACGTTCTGGGTATTGTTTTTTTTTTTTTGTGATAGTCATGTTCTATAGGGTTTTGTTTTTTGTTTTTCTTTTTTTTATATTCATGTTCGATAGGTTGTTAAGGGTTAGTTCTATAGTGATTTTTTGTCATGTATACCTTAATTTATGGAGCTGATATTTTTTTTATTTTTTTTGTGTTTAATTATTGGTGTTAAATTTGTGCTTTGCTGAGTTTTTTTTGTTTTGTAACTGGTTAACTTCAGCGTTTTAGCAATTGATGTTTTTGTTTTGTAGCTGATGTTTGGGAGTTTACGTTTTTGTTTTGTTTTGGTAATATGCTGAAGTTTTTGAACGTGTGTGTCTATTTTAAATGAATATTTCTATAATCTTTAGCTAGGGAGCTGAAGTTTTGTTTGTGTTTTTTGTTATATTCTTATGAAAGTGGGAGCTGAAGTTTTTGTGTTTTGTACTTCAGCCTGTTTTTGTTTTGGAGCTGAAGTTTGTGCTTTGTTTTGCTGAAACTTCAGCATATAGAGAGCTGAAGTTTTGTGTTTTGTACTTCAGCCTGTTTTTGTTTTGGAGCTGAAGTTTGTGCTTTGTTTTGCTGAAACTTCAGCATATAGAGAGCTGAAGTTTTGTGTTTTGTACTTCAGCCTGTTTTTGTTTTGGAGCTGAAGTTTGTGCTTTGTTTTGCTGAAACTTCAGCATATAGAGAGCTGAAGTTTTGTGTTTTGTACTTCAGCCTGTTTTTGTTTTGGAGCTGAAGTTTGTGCTTTGTTTTGCTGAAACTTCAGCATATAGAGAGCTGAAGTTTTGTGTTTTGTACTTCAGCCTGTTTTTGTTTTGGAGCTGAAGTTTGTGCTTTGTTTTGCTGAAACTTCAGCATATAGAGAGCTGAAGTTTTGTGTTTTGTACTTCAGCCTGTTTTTGTTTTGGAGCTGAAGTTTGTGCTTTGTTTTGCTGAAACTTCAGCATATAGAGAGCTGAAGTTTTGTGTTTTGTACTTCAGCCTGTTTTTGTTTTGGAGCTGAAGTTTGTGCTTTGTTTTGCTGAAACTTCAGCATATAGAGAGCTGAAGTTTTGTGTTTTGTACTTCAGCCTGTTTTTGTTTTGGAGCTGAAGTTTGTGCTTTGTTTTGCTGAAACTTCAGCATATAGAGAGCTGAAGTTTTGTGTTTTGTACTTCAGCCTGTTTTTGTTTTGGAGCTGAAGTTTGTGCTTTGTTTTGCTGAAACTTCAGCATATAGAGAGCTGAAGTTTTGTGTTTTGTACTTCAGCCTGTTTTTGTTTTGGAGCTGAAGTTTGTGCTTTGTTTTGCTGAAACTTCAGCATATAGGGAGCTGAAGTTTTTATTTTGTTTTTGGTGACCCTTCAACATATTGGGAACTGAAAATTTTTGTTTTATATTTGCTGATTTTGTCTTCTTTGAGATGATGTTTTTAACTGATATCTTTTACTTTCTTTCAACAGATGGATTCTTCAAATCCTCCAGTAGCTAAAGCATCTAAAAACCGAACACAATCAAAAGCTCCTTCAGTCCGTATTGTTCCTCCTACAAGATTAGGGGAAAGGTATTTTGGGTTTCGAGATTGGTTTAACTATCGTGCTTACTGGAAGGGTAACTATGATTTGAAGAGTTTGATCAAATCTTTCTTGACTCCTGCACAAGAAGAAAAGTTAACTAATGGTACTTTTCGATACATTTTGGCTATGGATAACTTCAAATGCAGCATGAAGTTGGTTCATTGTTTGTGCATTTCTCGTATATTCACCAATGATCGAGACTCCATTAGTTTCAAGATTTTTGGGCATAATGTATCGTTCACCCTTGAAGACTTTCACATTATGTGCGGTTTGAGGATCACCGCACATAATGTTGAAAACCCATCTAAACGCGAGAGCACGATCTTGAAGAGATATTTTGGTAAGTTTAAGGATGTGGCCTTGAAGGACATTCGAGATTTTATGTCTCGTAATGAAATTCAGAAGGACGATGCAAATTTCAACCATGTATGCGAGAGCGATGAATACGCAGTTAAACTGATGGAAATTCTTCTTGTGGAGTCTGTTATATTTGGAAAAAAGAATGAATCAACGGTACTAGAGGATTATGCAGCGATTGTTGAAGACGATAATGCTTGTGCTACTTATCCCTGGGGTAATGTCTCTTATGAGAAGCTCATTACTTCAATGAAACATGCATTGGATAACCAATCCAGCGAACATTCAACAGAGTATACTATTGGTGGATTTCCATATCCATTGTGTGTTTGGTTTTATGAGCGTTTCCCCGATCTTCGGATTAGGTATATTAAAGAAGATGAGTACCTTGATTCTCCTCAGCTCCCCAGGATGTTACGCTATATATGTGTGGGGGAGCCCAAATATAAAGAACTTGAGAAATATTTCAGTAATCATTCTGTAAGTGAATGTTTTTTTATTTTTTGTAGTTTTGTTAATATGTTGATGTATTACTTTTATTTTATTTTTCATAATGTACTTTTTTGTATTAAACAGGAATATCAGAAATTTAAGGTATTGGATATAATTCCTACAGAAGAGGAATTGAATTCAATGCCTTTGATTGGACAATTGCCTTGCTGCCGGGTTCGTTCAAGGGTAGTTAATGTGGTTCCTTCAACTGGTGAATCACCACGTAGTTGGAGTCGATCAAAAGAAACCCGTTGAACTTCAACTGCTGAATCACCTCGTACCCAGAGTCGTT
>ML413421.1:0-29186 GCA_005239525.1 Nicotiana knightiana
GGATGTCACACCTGTGTGCTTGAACTATTTTAAATATTCTTGGTATAACGTGTTAAGAGATTTTCTTTAAAAGTTGTGTACATGAGTGTAGTGTGATTGCTCGAGGACGAGCAGAGGTTTAAGTGTGGGGTCTTAATGCGAGACTAAATTGCATAAAAATACACTTGTTATGTGCTTAATGGAGTTTATTTCATGTGTAGGTGAAGTGGAGATGGAAACGGAGCTAAAAGGATGCAAATACATCGAAAAATACGCGAAAGGAGACACCCGGGCGATAGCCGGGCGACAGAGCCAAACAACCTAACCCTACCTGGCGTTAGCCAGGCGTTAGGGCTGAAACGCCAGCCCTACCCTGGCGTTAGCCAGGCGTTAGGGCTGAAACGCCAGCCCTTGCCTGGCGTTAGCCAGGCCTTTGGGTCCAAACGCCAGGGTCCCCAGTTCGGCGAAAAACCGAGTTTTGACGGGTTTAAGTGTTTCCCAATTGAAATAGAAGTCTCCTACACGTTTAGGGTTTGTCCTAAACTTATAAATAGACTCCTAAAACACAACTACAAGGGGGAATTCGAGATTAGAGAGGATACGGACGGCAAAACATCAATTTGTACATATTTTCTTCATTACTTTGTAGTTTAATTATGCAAGTTATTTTAGATTTGATTCTTTTGAACATGTTTAGCTAATTTCTTGTGGAACCCGTTGGGGAATAAACTTATTGTGATATTAATATAGCTTTGATTGGTTGATTAAACTCTATTTGTTCAACTACGTTCTTGTTGTAGTTGATTGAAGGGCCCTCAATTAGCTGTGCCTATTTATTATGTATCTACTTGAGAGAGAGTGCATATTTAGGTAATTGTTTGAACAACACCACTCCCAGAGTATAGACGAAAGTCATAACCGAGGGTTTAGAGGTTGGATTAGAGATAACGATACTTCGGGTGCAATCTAAGTGAACTGTAATGCAATCTAGCTAGCGTAACTTGAGAGAGTGCGTCTAGTAAATTATCATAATTACTTGAGAGAGATTTATGGTAGATAGAGTGTTCATGATTGATAGAGACGATTAATCAAGCTATAAGAAGTATCCGAGAAAGAATTCATCTACGGAGGAAGCCATAACCTTAGACCTTTATTATCATTGTTTACATTAAATTGTTAGTTAATTGTTAGTTTATTATTATTGTTTGTAGAATTAGTTAAACAACACAAATTGATATTCAAAAGTATTGAGAAACTTGATTAAACACTAGTTTAGTATTTTATAAACTCAATTGATACGTCAATTCCCTGTGGGATCGACTCTGAGCATAATACCCCAGATTATATTTGCAGCGCCCGTTTAGTCTTTCTATAAGACATAGCTGAGCGTGATCAATTGCTTTAATTCGCATTATGACATGAAACTAGACCCGCGTAGATTAATGGACTCACTATTTTAGATACTTGATGAGCTACTTGATTAGCTATAGAAATTGTACTTCTCTTACAAATTTCTCCCGCATTGTGCATATTCGGCGGAAAGTTTCTCTTAAATTCCATAACTCACACGTATATTGACTAGTGGGGTCGAAGACCCGTAAAAGCTTGATACTCTTATGGGATCGAACCGTTCGCCTCGAAAGGATATTGTAACACACTCTTATGAGATTTTTCCATTCGCTTCGGCAGAAAATTGTAACACACTCTTATGGGATTAGGCCATTCACCTCGACAGTATCATGTATCATATTCCTATGGGATTGAGTCTTTCGCCTTAACAGGATTATGTATCACACTCGTATGGGATCAGGTCGCTCGCTTCGACAGAATTATGCGAAATACTTGATAAGGAGTATGCGTACTCATGTGTTTCTTGACATTAGATGTTACTGTTGATTTGTTATTGACCATTACGTATTCCATTTGAGGAGGTATCCAATAATTGAGGAATTTTTGTTCATTATTCAGCTGTAGACCTTATTATTTGCATATATCTATTCTTATTCTTTACTTACCATGCTTCGTACTCGTCTATTTTATTATATTTGATTCACTGAACCATTAGTATGTGTCAATGTCGACCCCTCGTCACTACCTCTTCGGGGTTAGGATAGATACTTACTGGGTACGCATTGATTTACGTATTCATGCTGCACTTCTGAACTAAATGTGTAGGATCTGACATGTTCATTTGGGACATTTAGGCACGTAGGCATCTGCTGATGGGACTTATTGTGAGTTGCATTCTATGCGACGATTTGCAACAAATAGAGTCTCCATCACAATTATTTACTTTATCCTGTCTATCTTGTATTCCAGACAGATGTTGTAATGTTATTGTATTTCCTTGTAGATGCTCATGCACTTGTGGCACCAAGTTTTGGGATGCTCTTGAATTTGTTTATAGTTTTGCTTACCATCGACACACTTTTACTTTATATTTTATTTAAATTATACGTATTTACGACTTTTAATGCATCAATTTCTTTATCTAATAAGATTCATGATTTCAAAATTAATAAAATGAATAATTAAGTTGGTAGTCTACCGTTGGCTTGGTTAACAATGACGTTGGGAACCATCATGACGTATAGTGGGTTTTGGGTCGTGATAGCTTAATATCAGAGCTTTAGGTTTACTTGGGTCTCACGAGTCATAAGCAAGTCTAGTAGAGTCTTGTACATCGGTACAGAGACATATGTACTTATCTTCGAGAGGAAACATGGCTATTAGGAGCAGTTCCCTTTTTTATTCCTCGTCGTGCAGTTTGATTCCATTGAAGTTATGTCTTTATTTCCTTCCTACTCATTCTTATACAATGTCGAGTGCTTGTTATCAATTGGGCATCGAGGATTTATAGTGGCACTGCAGATGTGGTGTAGGATATTTTTCCTTACATATTCGAGTGGGCTATTATTGTCGTCTAGTGGAAGCGCGCTCTGTCATTTCAGCCAAGGGTTAGTGCTGCCTACAGTTTCAAGGCTATACGTAGTGTATTATGGGGTTCATGTGATGTTATCGCACAATGTTGGTGGTAATAGTATGGTGCTTATTTACGTGTCCCCGCAATGAATGACTCAAAAGGAGGATTACTCGGTTCAGGGTTTAGAGGTTCGACATTTAATTCTTGTGGAGGAAAGGCAATTGGACTGTGGATTTTTTGGCCTTGGTTTACGGAATGTCGAGACTTGATTTTTTCGAACATGGTGATATTCTCATTGTGGTGTGGTGTCATCGTCCTTGTTAGAACACATTAAGGTTCATCGGTATGATGGTGTTCTTTGATTTTTCTTTGGGGCAAGGTGTTGTGAAATGGTACCTAAGAAGCGGTCATCAGAGATGTCAGCGTGTGGAAGTTTTTGGGTCGAACCAATGTTTACAATGTTGATGGCTCGAGGGTAGATGATCTTCAAGGAGGCATAGAGTTGGTAGCAATATTATCAGTTTGGTGCTACAGAGATGGATTATGATTTGAGAAAGTATTTTGGCAGCGAAGGAGGAGGAAGGACATGGTTGGAGGTGTCTCGCGGTGGTCGAGTTGCTATCAGGTTCAATACGAGCAACATATCTCGGGTAGTTCGCTTCAGAGTTGCTACCATGTGCTTTGAGAGTTTGCTAATTTCGTGGTAGTTGTACCCAGGGCCACATCGTTGGAAGATGTCAATATGGAGTCTCACAGGTGGGCTATCTCCAGTGAGCAGGTTAGCGATTGCATGATTTTAATTAAGTTCCTACGAAGATTTATACTTTTTACCCATCAGGAGGCACATACTGTGACATGTGCTTGGATTGCTTGAAGAAGATAGTACGCCTGTCAGGAAGTCGAATGTGTGATTGTGGTTTATGACTCAGAATATTTTATGAAAAGTTTAACAGGTGATTGCGAGAAATTTGGCGGGTTACAGTGCGAAATCATGGCCACTAAGAAGGAGGAGTTCAAGTGGGTTCTTGATTTGTGTGATTGTAGCTTAAATCTAAGTGGGGGGAGCCTACCGTCTATGATTGGATCACTTGGGATGAGTGTTGATTGGGATCTTTTATGTTATTGAATATAGGTATTGATTCTAAAGGCAATTCAAGAAGAAATCGGAAGAACATGAGTCAGCCTAGTAGTGGTTTGGATCGGCAGGGTTGAGGAAAAAATTAGTTCCTTCGGTGTGGTAAGGAAATACATGTATTTTGTGGCTGTACATGTGGGCTTGACATCATTCATGATTTGATTTATTTAGAGGTGTTTGATTCTGATGGTTATGTCATGTGTAAATGGGTTCCGGAAGAGTTATGGTGGTCTAGAAGATAACTTGCATTCTGCGTGTTTTGCGGTTATGGGGAGTTTGATGTGTGTTGCAACTCTTCTTCTGAGATGAGTTAAGTGAAAGATTTTAGCCGATGAAGTGTTTATTCTACTGGTGATTCCGAAGTTAGGATGAGATTCTGGTACTATCGTGTAGCAGCATGATAAGTGCAGTGAGAGGTATGGGATTGGAATTTGAGGATCCAAAGTTGCGATCTAGTTCTGATAGGAATGTTACGAGCTTGGAAGAGCTGTAGAGCGATTTCAGATTTTCAGAATATACTGGCGCTATTTTTGTGTCAGCTGAGAATGGTGTTCTTCGGAAGAGGCACTGTGTATTGATTTACGGAATCTTGATTTTCATCACAGTAATAGAATTGTTGGTAGCCACAAATATGTAGATTTTGCTACCTGGTGTGGAAGATTGTGGGAGTTGTTTTCGATTTGGCAGTTTGGATAGGATCAATGTGGATCTTCGAAAGGTTATTGACAAATTTTGGGATGATTAGAATTGTCTTTGAGGTCTGTGCGTAGGCCTTATGTGAATGTATATTTTATACCAGATCAGATATGCTTATTCATCATAGCATTTCTTATGGATGAGTATTCCCGCATGGTGGGTGAAATTTCTGCTTTAGCTTATTTTAGGTGATACTCTTTTATGCCACGTGGGTTGTGAGATGACTTGATTATTCACACGTATGTTGTGGTCCTATGTCGCTTGTCATTTATTGCACCTTAGTCGAGCTCGAGTTTTCTAGCGCATGATGCTATTCGTATCCCCATGGTTGTATATATGCACTTGGCATACTCGTGGTCGATGTTCATACATTTCGTGGGTTTGAGCATTATGGCTTGATAGGTATTTCCCTATTGATTCTTATGTGTGGATCGGGTGGCACGCACCCACCGGTAACATGTTTGGATGGGGTTGCATGCCGCAACGATATATATGTGGATCAGGTTACACGCTGCAACAGTTAGATGTTGAGTACGGTTCCTTATAATTATTTGGTGTGCCTTGTTTCTCATCTCTAAGATAGGTTCATAGCCTTTGTTTGGTTGTTTTATTTGTTACGCGGGCTGGATAGTTCTTTACCCGAGTTTAATTTTCCTTAATTTGTCACATTCGAGTTGTGGATTTTTGACGCATTGATGTCGTTCCATGAGGTTTTAGGTGGTTTGATATGGTGTACCAGTCGAGCAACTTGTAATGGATTAGACGAGGTTGTCAGGCCTAAATTCAATGCAATTGGACTTATATAAGGTATAATAGAGGGGACATGTCACTATTTAGTTCAGACGGAGGCAATGGTTCTTGTTGACCGGGGGAATTCCATGAATTATTGATTCGGTGGTTGGTTATGAGATTCTAAACATCTCTTTCATCGTGGCAGTATTACAAAGGTTAGAACAAGACTTATATTTGTTATAATATATATATTACGAGCATCAGATTCGTGAAATTGCAGCTATTGTGTTTGGAAGATGTTATTATGGGCATACGAATCACACGATGCATTGTGTGGTTTCAACATGGGTGTGTGATCATGTTTGGAACAATATGGTAGAGACTAATACGGTGTATGCATGTTAGAATCAGGTCTCATAGAGAATTCTAGATGTTGGAATTTGGTTATAAGGCTTTTGGGATAAGGTAGCAGGAAGGATCTTCAGTCTGGATCGAGCTAATTTGCTCACATGGGTTGTGGTGGCACAGGTAGGTGTGTGAGGTGTTAATTAGAAATTTTGGATAACTCTGAAATAGTTCTTGGCACGTTCGAGGATGAACATATGTTTAAGTGGGGGAAAATGTTATGACCGACTGGTTGTTTTGAGATCTAGCGCATCGTTCAATGGTTTTCGGCCTTGAGGAGATTCACTTCATGTTTTATGACTTGTATATGTGGTCTGAATTGAATTTTGGAAGGCTCGGAGTTGATTTGGAAAGAAGATTCTCAATTCGGAAGCTTTAAATTGGAAGAGTTGACCAAGATTTGACTTTTGAATAAACAACCTCGAAATCAAGATTTGAAGGTTCCAATAGGTTTGTATGATGATTTCGGACTTGGGCGTATGTTCGGGTTGAGTATCGGGTGGTTCGGGAGAATCTCGGCACTTATTGTGGAAAGTGGCATTTTGATGGTTTTTAGAATTTCTTGTGTTTGGTTTGAAGAGGACTTTGATATTATTGATGTCTGTTTGGGATTTCAAACCTTGGAATAGGTTTGTGTCATGATTTATGACTTGCACGTAAATTTTGGCATCATTTTGGAATGTTTAGATATGATTCGGACGCGTTCGTCGAAGTTTAAATGATTGAAAGTTGAAAGAAGGATTTTGGTCCTCGATTCATGATTTTGATGTTAATCGTGGCATTTAGAGCCTTTGGATAAGTTTGGATAAGGTATTGGGACTTGTTGGTGTGATTGGACGGGGTCCCGGGGACCTCGGGTGTGATTCAGGGTGGTTTCGGACCAAGTTTGGGTGTTTTAATGATGCTGGTTGCTGGTGCTGGTCTGGTGCTTTGCGATCGCGAGTGGACTTAGGCGGTCGCTGTTGACGGCTAATTTTGACCCTCCCCTTTTAAATTAATTTATTTATACTTAATAATTTACAATAAATATTTTAAAAGTATTTTCTAGTAATAAAAAACTATTTTCACAAATTAATTACGTATTAGTTTTAAAATCAATCTCGTAGCATTAATATTATACTTACTATTTTAAAATTATTAAAATAAATTTTATATATATTACATAGGTTTTATATTTAATTTGATAAATTACTCCTTAATTTATAGTAAATTAGGTGGTTTGGTCATGTGAGGAGGAAGAGCACAGACGCCCCGATGAGGAGGTGTGAGAGGTTGACATTGGAGGGCCTATGGAGAGATAGAGGTAGGCCAAAGAAGAGGTGGAGAGAGGTGATTAGGCAAGACATGACGCAGCTTCAGCTGACTGAGGACATGACCCTTAATAGGAAGGCATGGACGTCGAGGATTAGGGTAGCAGAATAGGTAGTCTTGAGTGTTCATAATAGTAGTATTGGAACACAACCTCACTTTCTGTTGGTAGTAGGTTTTTATGACTAATCGTTGCTTACTTTTATTGTTGATCACCTTACTTTCTGGTTATTTTTATTCTGCTTTTATATGGCTTCCTGGTATTGTCCCTTCTTGTCTATATTTTCATTAATGTGGTGCTTATGCTTTTCTGAGTCGAGAGTCTATCGGAAACAACCTCTCTATCCTCACAAGGTAGGGGTAAGGTCTGCGTACATACTACCCTCCCCAGAAACCACGGTGTGAGATATTACTTGGTATGTTGTTGTATCTTAGGAAATAAGGAATTTTTACAAATAATTAGTAGTTATAATTTTACCACACTTTATTGAAATTGTTAAGTTTATTTAAATTAATTACAAAGAGGGATTAAAAGACAAAAGGCTACAATTGTAATTAATAAATGCAAAGTGGCTATCATTTAAACTATTTTCAGCTCAATTGCTAAGCCCAAATGGAAATACCTAGTCCAAACAACCCCTCATTTGAACCAATCACTTTGTGCCATGTCACTCTCCCTCATCCCTCACAAAACAAACACACATGCATCTGAGTTGTTGGTCCATCTGATCAACAACTCACATTTTATCTCCAATTTTCTGTTGATTTTAAACACCCGCCCTAGAGATCTCATCCCCACCATCCAAAATCTCATAATCTAACGGACATCGAAAATCCACCCAAAAAATCTTTAATCCCTGATTTATCAGGGGTGTTGATCTAATGATCCAACGACCCAGGTTCTATCTCTCAACCTTAACCAAGAGACAGACTCCCCATCCCCCAAAACCCTAATCATTTTCTCTTTCACACAACCGCCTCTCTTTCCCGTTCCTCTCATTTTTCTCTCATCTCCATCAACTATCATTCTCCATAAAGTTTCACAAATTTTTGCAAGTTCATTTAAAACAACTCTGAATCATCCCTTTTTTCTCCCTATCCACGAATCCCATTGATAATTTCCAGTTTCATCACACAAATTCAAGACCCTAATCTGAAACGGGAAAACCTTCAAATCATCTGATTTTCTCTCATGAGTCAAAGATCGCGCATGAAACCATCCTTTTTCCTTATGAAATATGCGAATCCAGTGGGCTATTTTCTCTCTCATCACTCAAAATTCAAAATACCCAAATATAAAACCCTAGACTCAAAGATGCAACTTCAAATCTCTGAATTTCCTTCGTGTTTTGTCAAATCGGAGCATGCATGGAGTCGTTCTCAGAGTGCATCGTGAGGATTTGATGTCCAGTGGTCAAACTCAGTGATCTATGGATATTAGGGTTTAACCGCTGGTCCAAAATCTTCAACGGTCGATCTCCCCGTGCTCAGATAAACTCGACCTTGTTTTTCCCCTAAGTTTTCTTTCCGATTTCACTCAATCTTGCTATTATCATCAATCTTTCATCAAGTTCCACTATTATTTTGAATATGTGAAACCCTAAGAGCCTTAAATGGCACTATAAATAGGGCCTTTAATGTTCTCATCTATAACAACCTAGAATCACCAACTACATGAACAACCTAATAGAGAAAACGACCAACAACTACCTTAGAGTAATTCTGAGATTTCAAAAACCTAGGGTTTCTTGCTGATTTTTGTTCTTTATTTCTTAGTGCTTCCACTACTTCGAGCTTGAAGTCTTGGGTCTTATTCAATTAAGAGAGATCCCTGTTTGGTTTGCTGCCTTCAAAAAGGTCAGTACATCTCTAACTTTCCTCTTTTGATATTTTATTAGAATGTTATGAATATGCTCGTTGTCTTCTGTAAATTGTAGTCATTTGTGATGCTATCATTAATATAAAATGTTATCCCCAGGTTCATGTTGAAGTGTTGTTGATCTGTGGTCATTCATCAACTTTTTTTCTGAATCTCTTTGATTGATATTTATTAAACTATTACATGACCTTCATGACTTGCATTTATGAACCTAAACAGTCTACATGATTAAGTTTCCTATATGAGCCTTAGTGACTTTCAGATAGCCAATATAATTTAATTCCCTCAATTTGCCTTAATGACTTCCATGCTTGTCTAAACAACAGAGTTTCTGTCAATGGTTCTATTGTGATCTTTATTGTGATCTTCATCTCTATACATTGTTTTCTTGCATCTTGTTGTCTTATGGTCGATATCACTATTTGATAATCCTAATTAGAACAAAACCCGAGAATTCATAGTTTACATTCTCACCATTTAAATAAAGCATGAAAAAAGCTAAGTGTTTAAATGCTCTCTTTCTCTATGTCGATGTTTTGTTAATTCTAGGAATAACTTATAAGTTGTCATTGTGACAATGTTGTATTCATGTCTAATTGATGGTTGTACCTATATGAAACAGTGTTGTTAGGATTAAATCTTATGAACTTTAGTGACCTTCTGCCTATATTATGTTGTTATCAAGTTGCCTTTCATAGAACAAACATAGTTATGACTATAATCAAGATTGGCAAAACTATCTCATGTTTAGATAAAGCTTCCAGTTACATTTTTAAGCCAAAACCTATTTGGTATATTACTTTCTTGTCTTTAATCTCTTTTATGCCACTGCTGACTTTGTGAAGCTTACATTCAGTTATCATTAAGTTATCTTCCATAAAAGTAGGACCTGGTCATTCTTGATATAGTCGAGTGATAATTTTTTAAGTTGAGTATGATTACATTATATCCAGATGTTAATTTAGGCTATACACCTGATTTAAATCTGTTTAGTATAATCCTTCCCTTATTTATAGATCCCTCCCTTCATGGCATTGCTTATTTGATTCTATAATAGGTAAAGCTTACCATGCATTTGTAAGATCATTAAAGTATTTGAGCATGTAATTATAAATATTGTATGTTCCCCTTTTTGGCTTCGTAATCCCATGCTTTTGTTTCAAATTGTACTCAATCCTCTCCTTACTGTGAATCTGAACTGAATATGATCCTTAAACCTTATGAGAAATTCTTATTTGATCCTGCCTGAGCAGTTTGTTTAAGGTTATTACTGTTATGAATATGATCCTGTTTAGCACCTTAGGAATTCCATATTCAAATCTGTGAATCTATAGTCATATCAAGAGTTGTGATCATGTTTCTGATACATCTGTAAAAGTTTCTAGCTGTAGTTGTTGGTCTGAACCTTTACTAATGCTTTTAAAAGTTCCCAAGTAGCATTTTTAATCTATACATGTATTGATGGTAATACCTAAGCTAATCAACCCATATCTAGTCTACCAGCGCTGGAGTATCTGTATTTCTTGTGTTTCGGTATATCTGAACTCTATGTTCTTCACCTTCTCTTTGAATGTGTTTTTCCCAATGTTTAGACCTTTGACAGTATATTATATTTTTTTTGTTCCTCTCCCACATGTGTCTGAAGTCTGACCTTTAGACTTACTTAATATATGTGTTGTTCATTTTGTATTAGAAATGTAGTCATAAGGATTGTTTGTGTGTCCTATTGTTATTTTGTTAGGAGAAAAGTATAATTTTTTGGTAAGGGATATTATAGCATTTAATTTACATTGAAAGGGCCCCATTGTCACTTAAAACCATAAGGATAATAAGTCATTAGTAGTTAGGGTTTTTTGGGAGTGGGGTTTAACTCTAGGTTGGGTTGTACTCCCCGGCACAAGCATTGCCCTGGGCCTTGAGACCCTTGGAAACTTTGAAATGTCGGGATATTTAAAGGGGGTATCGACATGGAGTAGAACTCTCTCCTTAGCCCTTAATTCATTGACACTTTTGGTTCTTTAGGGGTTTAGTGTTTAATGATAATGAAAAGTTATCAATATAAATTATTTTCCATGTATAACTACCACATTAGTATAATTTTCTCACAAAATATATGAATATTGATAGTTTGTTATATTTTTTCTCAAATTATCTATTTATATGTTTCATACATGATTGAATGCATAGAACATGTATCTAATAACATTCTTCTTCTTTTGGGCATGTACATTTATTTGGGCCTGCCGAGTTCCTAAGGAACTCATGCCCAACCTCAGCCTTGTCGCATTTTGAAGCCTAAAGTTAGCTGATGTCGTCCCTTTACTGCTTGGCTTTCCTTTTGAGGCCCAATTTCCAGAGTCCAGCCCTCTTTCCCTCAACTTCTTTATTGTTGTTTACTGCTTCACTAGTTACTTCACTGCCTTGTAGCATTTTGTTATGCATTTATTATTTTTCTATCTTACATGTATGCAATACTCATATGTTATTACATGCTTTAATATCTTATAAGACATAGGCAAGCCTTAAACAACATAGCAATTTAAAAAAAAAAACAAAAAAGGGAATCAACTAGTAATTAATCCCCAATCTGCTTATTACATTTGTTTAAATTATTATGTTTTCGCTCACCAACTTTTCTTAACAATATTTTGAAGGCCATAACTTAGCAAAAACAGTAGCCCCACTTTCAAAAGGAAAATCATATCTGAATCGCAAGGCTAATTTTCTAAAAGAAAATTGGCTCTTTCAGAAAATCAAAGTGTTGCTTCCTAGCAAATATTTCAAAATGATTCCTTAAGCCTAATATTTGAGATTTCAGAAACAAAGGTATATCTTAGTCTTACTTTTTTACAAACATCTGTTAGAGTTACATGAACATCCATTCTCTAAAACCAAGTGTGTATAAACCTATTCCACATGCTTTATAAATATCAACCGCTCATATAAATATTTCAAAACTGTTTCAATTATAACCACCAACATATATTTAGACTCCTTTATAAATTAACATCATTTTAAAGGTATCACGCTCTTTTTTTATATTATACTCTCCCTTAGATATAGTAAGTCATACTCTTTAATACCAATTAAGGTATAGTATAAATAATTGATTTCAAACCTAGTCTAAGTCCTATGGAGCTACCTCAGGTTGATTTTAAGGGGTGCTTTACATCTTCCCCTTAGAATAACAAGAACCTTTACCCATAATCTCACATGTTAGCAGATCAATAAAGAATATGACCTAGTGTGTAAATAGGTACCCTAGTATACCTTTAAATATTAGGTGGCGACTCTCTTTTGTCAACAACATGACTAGTGCAAAATAGGGTGCAACAACATGGCGACTCTGTTGGGAAATGTTCACACTTAGTTCTAACCTTAGCAGACTTAGACTAATTTGGCATCTATATTTACTTTTACATTGCTTTAATTATAGATAAAAATTGCAATTATGTACTAACCTACTTTATTTTCTCTCTATGCTTATTGCTGCTACAATCTTGTTTGTTACTGCTTTATATACACTGTCACCATATTTCTTCCTATTGAGTCTTGGTCGTAACTATCACACAAAATGGCACGCGAGGGTTGTATTTTACACCCCTCCGAACCTTCTTTTCTAAAACTCTCTAGTTTTAGAGAATGGCTTTGTTAGGTCAACTGACATAATTTCTCGCAACCTCCCGTCCAACTCAAAAGTAGGAAACACTCTTCTCTAGTAAAATAAGGTCATATTTCATACACCATAGGTGAGTCGGTCCTTGGCATCGGCGCATAATTAGGAAATACACCCTAATGTCAACGGGTCATGCACCTAATGACATGACTTCGGTGGAAAGACAAAAACACTTGACAAGACACTAAATGATCCGAAGCAAACACTTACCAAAAATCTTTCATTTACCCACCCAGAAAAAAGGAAATCAACCGAAACATCCTTGAGAATAGCATGGCAATGGGATATGAGGTTCAGACGCACTTCGAGGCATTAACCGCTTTGCTGAATATCCAAGCAGACTGGGTGATCACTTGTCTGTTCATAGAATTTTGAGATCCGACCAAAGTGGTGTTCAAATTTGCCGAGTGTGAGTTAGTACCGACATTGGAGGAAGTCACGAGCTTCGCGGAGCTCTCGTTTAACAAAAGGAAGCCAATATTGCAAGTTACTATGCCCAGTTACCTGTTCATGGATGCTTTAGACCTGGACAACAGTAGAAGTCTTAGAAGTATCGAGGGCGGGTGGGTGACCCTTGATCAGATGTTTGACCGATTTGGGCACAGTGAAAGCTATGAGTGGTATTCAGGAGAGTTTCAATGTAACTAAGCAATGTGGGAGAGTCTCAGGACTATCACTTTCTCAATGGCACTATTGGGACTATTGGTCTTCCCGTTGAGAAGGGGTGGGATCAACATCAACCTATTACCTGTAGTTATGGCGACCTTCCGTGGAAAACTTCAAGCAACTTTGGTGCCGATGGTGTTAGTGGAGATGTTTAGGGTTTTGTCTGCATGTGCACGAGGGTATGATTTCTGTAAAGGTTGTAACTTGCTGCTCCAAATTTGGTCAACCGAACATTTCTTCCAGTGGGAAGCCACCATCGACTACTTTTTGGGCGTCATCAACATGATCTGCAACCACAATGAAAGAATGATATATTGGGTCTCCCCACATGGTAAAGAAGAGTGGAGGGAAACACTGACCAATCTGACTGGAGAATGGATTAACTGGAATCTATCATGGTTAGGTGGAAGAGCAGTCTTGAGGACTCCTCAGAAATACTTCATTGAACTTATCAGACTTGAAGGAATTCAACTATATTCACCCATGCGGGTCCTCAGATAGTTTGGGATAATCCAAGATGTGCCTATATGGACAAGGACATTATTATACGAGGATGCGTACAACAGACAGATTCCAATTCATAGGATAAAAAGGCTCCAAGAAGAGTGAAATGATCTGGTCACAATGCCTATGGGTCAAAACTCGTGGTGCACTCCTGAGTATTATGTCTGGATCAACGAGGAAGTTGAGCTTGCTAGCCAAGCAGAGAGGGTGTATCCTGGTTAGAGTACGTAGTGGTTGCTTTACAAATTTACCATGAGATTCTGCCACATAACCTTGTGACTACTTCAATGCACCGTCAACTGGACCTAGGATCCATTGATCACATGTTGCCACCTGCTGAAGATTATGACCAGGTGTTGGAGTGCATAAAAATAGAGCCTAGCACAGAGCCAGAAGAAGATCCGGAGGAGGAGTCAGAGTTTAACGATGTCGAGGAGGAGTTTTAAGAGGACCCGGAGGAGGATCCGGAAGAAGAGCAAGAAAAAGAAGAAGAAATGGGAAACGGCACAAGGGATGGTTATTAGAGTTGGTTGATTTCCCCCTCTTTCCCACTTTGTACCCTTATCCACGGTTTTCTCTTTTAGTTTCCAAAAGGGGAAGTTATCCAAGCACATGCAGTTTTGTGAAACAATAATGTAATCTTTATTCCCACTTGTATCAGTCCAGATTATCAATGAAAACAAACTACTTCAGATCTAAATGTGTCAAGTTTAAATGTTTGTCAAATATTTGCGATTTAGGCCTAACTCCGTCAATGAGAGCCCCCCCACGAATTCTAGGAAATGCATTAGCCTTAATACACAAATTAATTGCTCTGTGTGATCTCCAGCTTGTATAAATGAAGAAACTGACTCTTGACCCTTTTTCTTTTCTTTCTTCTTATTTTTCTTTTTCTTTAATATTACCCCCGAAAAGAAAGAAAGTTGGTTTATGTCGACCAAAACTGGCGGAAGCATTATATCATCTAAGATCAAAGGGAAAGAGGTCAGCCGCAGAAAACCCAACGGAATATGCTCTAGTCATAGCCGACAACCCGGGGTGATCGGGGGGAAAGGACGACACCAGGAATGATGAACACGTGGATATTATGGCCTAGGAAATAGAGTCTTTAAGGGAGGAAGTACAACATATCAGGGAACTAGCGCACCTAGCCGTGACAACACTGCTTCAACCATCTCGATTCCCTTCTTTGGCTTTAATCACTAACCAATTTCCTTCCACATCACGCTAAAACATCAACGCCCCAACTACAGGCCTTACCACTCAAGTCATCCCTTCAGTTACCCCCGCAAACCTTCCAAATCCCCCTATCCACACTCCCTATGTACCACAATACGTTCACACACCACAAAATCCGCCTATTACTACCAATGCTTTTACTACCAATCAACACATACCCGTGGCTCATGCCGCCATTCATGAACAGCATGTTCCCTATATATATACCATTTCTGAACCTACCTTTTCTGCACCTACCATGGTGAAGGTTCCTTATAAGTAGGGGTGGGCATTCGGTATTTTTGTTCGGTATTTAAGAATTTCGATTTTGTATTTCAGTATTCGGTTTATCAATTGTGTATACCAAATACCGTACCAAAGTATTTCAATACGGTTCGATATTCTTATTTTGGTTCGGCACGACTTCGGTACAGTTTTGGTTTAAACCAAATCTTCATTGTCTCTCCCACTCCATTAACTAACGTAATCTATGTTGTTTGAGATTCCACCAAAGATCAATTTAGTTCGTTTATGCTAAAAAAATGGTTCCATTAAATGATCTCACCTCATATTAAATAATGATGATTAGTTTACTGGTCCAGCTGATGTAAATTGAGATATTAATTACTGATTTGTTGACTTTGCCCAATTATTACGCCTAAGGCATTTTATAATCAATCTTATATAGCTGAAAGAAGTTGATTCAAACAATAATTACTTTCACTCTATAATTAACGAGAGGCGAAGAAAACCTACTCTTCATAAAATAGAATAAAAATATGAAGGATAATGTATTAGTGGGTCAGCAGATTCGTACATTATAGGTAGTTGATCATTTTTCAACTCTATTTTACAAGCATTCTAAAATATCCAGCTTCAACATTTTTGATTGTGGTGAACCAGCGATTACACAACCTGATAATAAGGCTTTATGCTTAATTCCAGACGAGCCAGAGATAAAAAAAAATTATTTTTTATATAAAGTAAGATACTACCCCCAGGATGATTTTGATGAAGCTTTTATAACTATATCAGGATATTATCAAGATTAATCATATAAACTTTATTCAAAGTTTTTCTAATGGGCTTGGACTAAACTATTTCGGTATTTCGACATACCGAAATATCGAATATTAAAAATCCAATACCGTATACTATACCGAAATACTAAAATTTTTGTGCCGAAATAAACCGATATACCGAAAAAACCCAAACCTAAATACCAAATTAATTCGGTTCGGTTCGTAATTCGGTTTTTCGGGTTTTATGCCCACCCCTACTTATGAGATTGATCAATACGTCAAAATGGAAAGGGAAGCCATGCGTAAGGAAGAAGAATCAGTATCTGAGCAGTCGCAAAGCTTGAGAAAGCAAATGAAAAGCCTCCAAGTTGCCCGAGAAAGTGAAAGTTTGGACTACGAGGATTTGTGTATTCATCCTGATGTGGATATGCCAACAGGGTATAAACCCCTAAAGTTCGATATCTTATATGGGATTGGTGTTCCTCACGCACATTTGAGAGAATATTGTGACAAGTTAGTCGGAGTAGGGAGGAATGAGAAGCTAAGGATGAATTTATTTATAAGAAATTTGACGCGAGAAGAACTCACCTGGTATACTCGACAGGATCCACGAAATTGGAGAACTTGGAAATATATGGCGGAGGACTTCATGAATTGTTTTCGATTCAACACATCGATCACCCCCGATCAGTTCGCACTAGTGAACCTGCAAAATAACCATCTGAGTCATTTAAAGAATATGCACGTCGGTGGAGGTTAGAGGCCACCAGGGAGGAACCTCCGCTGGAAGACGGTGAATTAACCAAGTATTTCATCAAAGCCTAGGAAGGGATATATTTTGAAAATATTATGGGAATGAAATTCCACGAGCTAGTCAAGCTGGGAGATTTCTTAGAAGAGGGTATAAAATCTAGTAAATTATAATTAATGGAAACACTTCAAGCAACCAATAAGTCCATCCAATCAGGATTAATCGGTAGCGAAAAGAAGAAGAAAGAGGAGGTCTCATCAGTCGTCCCTTACTATCGATCCAACCCACATCACGAAAACACTTCTCATTCCCGAAACAATCATTCACCACCACCTTTTACACTCTAGTCTATAACACCCAACCATATTACCATCCTCAACCAGAATACAACCCTCGTCTAGTCAACAACAACATGAACCACCAACGATCATACGCTCCTGTCCAAACCACTACACACCAATACCAACCCGCTTATGCACCATGCCCTCGTCCCAACTTTGAAGAGATGGGTCCTAGAAATTATACCCCGATTGCTGAGCGTTTGGCCCATTGTTGGAGAGATTGAGAGTAGTAGGATTGATATACCTGATTGAAGGAAGGGTTCCTGAACATCCCTCCAAGTACTTTGATACAACTAAAAGATGTGTGTACCACTCCGACGTGCCTGGGTATGATACTGAAGATTGTGTTGAGCTAAAAAAGGAGATTGAAACAATGATCAAGAGCGAGGCCATTCAATACAATCCAGCACCACCCAATGTGAATCGCAATCTGCTACCAAATCACTGAAATCAGGGAATTAACATGATCACGTTGGACGAAGATAATGAACAAAAAGGAATAATCGTCACCATAGGAAATGTAGAAGCCACTAGGATCCCTCCTCAAAGGGATCCAATGATTACAGTACAGTTAAATCCTACAGTGAAAGTTGGGAAAATTGTCCCATGGACGTACCAACAAAAGGGAAAGGCCAAAATGATAGACTCTTACGAAACCCATGGTATGACTTGGTCTGGGATATGCTAAGCTCCTGAAGATGTTAACCATGGGAACCTGGGGAGAGGGAAAATTCAGAGAAGGAACATAACAGACCTAGAGGCCGCCGAGTTCTAGAAAAGTATGTCGACCAAAGAGTATTCTATGCAAGAGCAGCTGAAGAAAACTCCAGCACAAATATCAATCATGGATCTATTACTGAGTTTCGATAGTCATAAGGACACCCTATTGAAATTACTAAGTGGGGTAAGTGTACCAAGTAACTCCACCAATAAAGCTCTTCATATCACTGTCGAAGCAAAGGTGACAAGTTGGTGTCCCGAGTGTTGGTTGATTGAGGGTCTGGAGTCAACATTTGTCTGATATCCACCTTACGGGAGTTAGGAATTCATTTGAGGGAGGTCAAGGAAAGCCATGTGAGAGTGGGGGTCTTTGATGGTTTGCAAAAGGATGTTATTGGAGAAATCTATTTGGCCTTGCAGATCGGGCCCGTCAAATTTCCTATATTGTTTCAAGTAATGGACATCTCTACTTCCTACAACTTGCTTCTTGTAAGGCCCTGGATACATATGGAAGGGACCAATTCTTGAAATTTGAGTGGGGATATCAGGGGATTGTGGTTCATGGTTAGTGGGTCACTCCGCTTATTTGGAGTATGTTGTTCTATTCATTGAAGGGCTAGACGGAGTTGCTTTCCATGTAGTGGAAATCATGCAGATTACCTACATGGAAAAGACTGAACAAAACCTGGGGATGCAATGACCATATAGATCCAAGATGGCTATAAGGGAGATAATGAAATATGGATACAAGCTAGGAACATGGCTGGGAGCCAGGTCGAACAGAATCACAAAGCCAATTGAACATAATGGGTAGAAAGGAAGGGCCGACATATGATGGCATCCTCCAGAAGGGAAAGATCCTACCGTTAGCTCTGGGAAAAATGTTTTTGTGCCAGAACATGTTTCAAGTCCAGGTCAGAGTTCAGTACCAGAAGATGATATCATTGACGGGATGGGAAAGTTGTTCGTGAATATGATTGAAGAATGTTGTGAAGGGATTGACATCAAGACACCGACAATCAGGAATGCTAAACCAAGGGAAGAGCTGAGGAATTAGACCGCCAGTCCATCTTTTGTTCACCAAGAGTCTTGGTAGTATGGAACAGTAAAAGTTTTCTTTTGAAAAGCGCACGATCAATTGAGCCCTGCACAATGCATGTACCCTTTTGTCGCTTGCCTCTTTTGAATGCTTAAGACGTTCCTATTTTGATGAAATAAAAAGAGTCATTTTCTCAAATATTGCAACTTTATTTAACTTTTTTTAATACTTAGCTTTCCTTTCCAGTAATCAAAATGCTAAAAAACCACGTTCCGCGATTATGACATGTAACGAAACCATCAAGCATAGCGACCCAGATTATGAAGATTATGATGCCAAAAAATATCCCAAAAGAGATCGAACAGATGGAGAGTCAGAAAAAGTTCAACCTCGAAGAAACGTAAGTGATCAATCTTGAAAGTGAAGAAGACGTGAAGGAACCCTGAATCAACATTCATTTAGAAGCCGAGCAGAAGGAAAAATTGGTTGATCTCCTCTGACATTACATCGATGTGTTTGCATGGTCCTATGATGACATGCCAGGATTAAGTATGGACATCATCTCCCATTGACTGCCCACTGATCCTACCAAAGCACCGGTCAAGCAGAAACCCAGGAAATTCAAACTTGATTTAAGTATAAGGATAAAGGAATAAGTGACCAAGCTGATAAAAGCAAATATGGTAAGGGTCACCAACTATCCAAGATGGATGGCAAACATCATCCCATTACCCATGAAAAATGGAAAGATCAAAATTGTGTGGACTACCGAGATCTCAAAAAAGCTAGTCCAAAGGACAATTTCCCTCTGCCAAATATCCATATCCTCATCCATAATTGCGTAAAGCATGAACTGTAGTCGTTTGTGGTTAGTTTCGCTGGGTATCACCAAATCTTGATGCATGAGGAAGATGCAGAGAAGACATCCTTCACCACACCTTGGGGAGTTTAGTTCTATAGAGTCATGCCATTTGGTCTCAAGAATGTCGGCTCCACCTACATGAGGGCCATGGCGACCCTTTTTCACGACATGATTCATAAATATATTGAAGTGTATGTGGATGATGTCATCATAAAAACTCGAAAGAGATCAAAGCACTTGGAAAATTTCAGGAAATTTTTCGAACAATTTCGAAGGTACAGTTTGAAGTTGAACCCAACAACGTGCGCGTTCGGAGTCCCCGCTGGAAAATTGTTGGGCTTCATTATAAGAAGGAAGGGGATAGAACTGGACTAATCAAAAATCAAGGCCATTCAGGAATTTCCACCACCAAAGAGCAAGAAATATGTAATGAATTTAACAAAATCAGTCACTTCATAGCACAGTCCACAGTAATATGTGAGCCCATTTTCAAGTTGCTGAAAAAGGATGCAGACACAAAATGGACAAAAAAGTGTCAGAAAGAATTTGACAGAATCAAGGAGTATCTATCAAGTCCACTAGTGATGGTTCCCCTGAACCTAGGAAGCCATTTTTACTATATTTGTCAATTTTGGATAACGCCTTAGGCTGTGTGTTGGGGCAACATGACGAAACTGGGAGGAAAGAGGGCGCCATCCATAACTTAAGTAAAATGTTCATGCCATGCGAGGCCAAATATACTTTGATAGAATTCACTTGCTTTTCTCTGACTTGGACTGCCCAGAAACTAAGGCATTACATGTTAGCATACACTACGCATCTGATATCTCGGCTCGACCTGCTCAAATACATCTTCCAGAAGTCAATCCCTCTTGTCAAGGTAGCTCTAGACTTATGAAAAAATCTGTTTATGTATTATTCGGACGGATGATGTATTTTTACTTCATACCAGCATTCTAAATTCTAATCTTAGAAGCCGTTGGTTTGTACTACCAGTCCTTGGGAATTCTTTGTATAAAAGCAGTTTTATTATCATTTCTTCTCTTAATAAGTATCATTTGAAATGGTTTTATTGTTAACTGGATTACCTAGCGGGTTGAGTTAGGTGCCATCACAACTAGTTGGATTTTGGGTCGTGACAAGTTGGTATCAAAGATCTAGGTTCATTGGTCTACCAGTCCCGAGCAAGTATCTAGTAGAGTCTTGCGGATCGGTATGATGACTTCCATACCTATCTTTGAGAGGTTACAGGGCATTTAGGATAAACTTCCCATCTTTATTTCCTTATCGTGAGAGATTGATTCAACTTGAAACGTAACTCTTTGAATTCCTTCCACAAATTTGTATGCGCATGCGAGCGCTCAATATCAGATGTGAATAGACGGATTTTAATCCCACGGATGAGGTGCGAGATGTGATTTTGATGTGCTGATGATGAGCCAGTCTGGAGGACTTGAGGTCGGGTTTTGGCTGTAGCTTGAGCAAGGGTATTTCGATTGTGTTAGCACGTGATTTTGGACCTATAATTCCGCTAGTGTCCCTATTAATGGAATTGATGGCTCGATGAGTAGTTGGATGGTTATATGATAAGTATGATGTGAATGGGGATGTGTTCGGATGTATTGAATGTGATGAGAAAAGTTTTCTTGAGATGTAAAAAGGACTATTGGGTGCTTGGTTTCTGTCTTGATATGACGTATAGTCACGAGTTATGAGTGTATTGGATGATCTTTGATGTTGTTTAACTGTGGAACGGATTAGGTTATCATGCCTTGTTGGTGAGTTCAGACTCAGGAAGATTAAGTAATTGTGTAGTAGTTGTGGCTGTGAAAGGGTATATAGAGATGTCTGTTTGAGGCTAAGTATGTGGGTTATAACCTGCGAGGTAATCTACAGATATGTGATCCTTATGATGTTGTGTGGAGGATTTCTTTCCTATCAGTGGTTGTGATTTGAGTTTGGATCAGTTGTAATAGTTGACTGACTATCACGAGGATGAATGCATGATTTGAGGCATTAGATGGTTTGTGTTACATGAGATTATGGAGGATTTAGTTTAATTTTGCTGCGGTATTATGGCAGTAATGGGGTATGGCTATTGTAAGTTATCAGATGTTTTGTCCCATGGCTTTGAGCCAAGTGGGAAAGTCTGCCACCGATGATTTGACTGCGTGGTTATGTGTTGTATTGGTTTCAGTTTGAGGCATATGTGTGAATCAGATATGACTTGTAGAGGTTGAGATCGAGGATGACTCGAGTAAAGGAATTTATGTGTACGGGTTGTATTAGACTTTATGAATACATGGAAATCATGCGATGATTTGAGTTTGTTATTCGTGAAGGATGTAGTGTGCACTGGGTAGGGATTAACTCGATTTCTTAGAGGAGTGGGTTACTTCTTTTGGTGTTGTTGATCTAATGGGGCACAGGTCGTTCGGCATGTTTGGTTGGTGCAATTGAGATTTGAGCAGAGTGGACGATTATCGAGAAGGTTCTAATGAATTCAAGATTTATATGTAGCAATTGAGAATTTTGCGGATTTGTATATGGTTAGAACCTGAGATTCACATTGGATGGTGTCGAGACTCCCATTATTTCTATATCACTATTGTTTCTACATTTCAGTATCATGAAGGTGAAGTTAATGGATTTAGGTTCACAAAAGGTCTTTTCAGAATGGGTGTCTCGGTTGTTGTATTTTTGGGGTGCTTAAGAGAGAATACAACGACTTATGGCTTTAGGGCGTGTGGTTTTATACTAGAACCTCTTGTGCTGAGTTTTGGGTAAGGATCGTGGTGTTCTAGCAAGGGGAAGTGTCAACTTGAGGGTAATTTGGAAGGAACTCAGAGATGTAGGATATCCTGGTAGTGGGTTGGATCAGTACGGTAATGGATAGCATAGGTTCTTTAGGTACCTATGATGTGGCGATTCTCTACAAGTGTTTCGTGGTAATGCTCTTGGGCTTTGGTGATCTACGTGGCTTGGTTGAGTTAGAGGGATTCGGTTTTGATAGCTTGGTTATGTGCAAATGGATTCAAAAGATTTCTCGATGATTTTTACCACAGTTTGAGATTGATATTTTCTACTGGCTTGAGGAACATGTTGCATATTGGGATTTTCTCCTGGATCAAATCGAATAGAAGGTCTCTAACTGATCGGGTATGTATTCTACTGGCGACTCAGATTTAATCACGCGATTCTCGTGCTTTTCATATGATGGCATAAAAGGTGTGGTGTGTTGTGTAGTATTGAGATTTGCATGTGCAAGGTCACGGTTAAGATTTGAAGGTAAGGTCTTGGATTCTTAGACAACATGGTCAGTTTCCAATGTTTAAATGAATGTTATAACTATTTGGTATTTCTTGAGGAGAGTGTACATTTCAGAAGGTGCATTGTGTTTTGACTTATGGATGCTTCATTGGTATTGTGGTACTCGCCTGGATGATCGATTGTTGATATTCAGAATTTTCTATGTGGCGTGGAAGAATTATAGAAGTATTCACCGTGGGATGATCGTGTATGAGATATGTGATAGACATTAGAGCGGTGGAGTTGGGATCAGATATGGTGTTACGTGTGTTCTATGGATTAGGAGATTAGGTTCTCAAGAGTAGATTGTTTCGTGGTTGTGGACTGTGGAAATGTGGTAAAAGCTAGTTAGAGGATGGTATGTATTATGGTTAGGTCATTGTGGACCTTCAAAAGGTTATTTATCTATTTGTGGATGACTAGAGTTGATTTGGGTCCAATTGGTTGGCCTAATGAGGATGTGTATTCTACACCGGGTCGGATTAGTTCACTTTGTACTGCTATTGTTGAGGGATGTTTCATTCGGTTAGAGTTGATCTTATTCGTGTTCTGATATGTTCTATGTATTACATTTTCATGCTACGAGGAGTTGTGATTCGTTGGTTATATTCATGCATTGTGCGGTTCTATTAGGGGCCTTATAGCGGAATTAGAGCGGGATGGGGTATTTGGGTGTTGAATGATCGATTGCTCATTGGCTATGTTCTTTCGGGTTTGTGTGGCATTGTGTCATTTGCTTCTCAATGCTTATGGTCATGCACCTTGGGTACTTGATCTCAAAGTGTGCGTGGTTATTGATTTTGAGTATGTTGGATGAGGTATTTCATACGGACCAATGTTTGAATGGGGCCATGCATTGCAGCAAAGTTATGTTGAGATAAGATCCTTTGTGATAGATTCGTGTGTTTTTGTTCTACGGTGTGTGATAGTTTCTTAGAGTTGTGTTGCGTTGGTGGTGGTACTTGTTAAGCTGGCGGAATAGTTCTCTCGTTTGATTCATTCCTGTGTTTGAGTACATTTGCATTGTTGTGTATTAGTGCACAAATTGCACGGTTTGTGGCTTTAGGCATATTGGTGTGGCATGTTAGTAGATCAACTTGTATTTTATAAGATGAGGTTTTCGGATCTAGAATTATTGTTATCGTATTTGATTGCGGAATATTTGAGAGGTTAATGTCACTGATCGACTTAAATATTGACTATATTCTTGTCGAAGAAGACGAAGTTCCATGACTTGTTGATCTGATAAGTGGCTATGAGTTTCTGCGTGTTTCTTTAATCATCGGCAGTGTACGAAGGTCTTAGAACGAGTTTTTTCTTGATATGAGGGTTATTACCGGTATTGGGTTGTTTTGAGCAGCTATTGTGATCGAAATTTTTTCTACGTGTATGCAAGTCGTGTGGTGTGTCATGTGAGTACATCTTGGGTTATGGTTATGGCTTGATACAACTTGTTCAGGCTTAGACGGTATGTAGATGCGAGATGCAGGTCTTATAGGAAATTCTGGATGTTGGAAATTGGATTATGTGGTTTACGAACTAAGGTTGAAGTAATTATCTTCAGTTACATTGCGTTTTCGGGCCTATATGGAGTAGGGTGACGTGGTATCACCCCGGGTACGTGCATGGTAAGGTTACACGACAGTTTGATGGCTTTGGAACAACTCTTGGCACGTTCGAGGACTAACGTGTGTTTAAGTGGAGAGGATGTAACGACCCGACCGGTCGTTTTGAGCATTTGCACTTCGCTCAGTAGTTTACCGGAATGTGTAGCTCCGTATGATATTTTATGACTTATGTGAATTGTCGGTTTTGGTTTTCAGGTTATTTGGAATTGATTTGGAATAATAAATTTCATGGTTTAAGCTTTAAATTAGAAGAGTTGACCTAGTTTGACCTTTTAGTATTTGACCTCGAATTGAAGTTTTGATGGTTCCGTTAGGTTCGGACGGTGATTTTAGACTCGGGCGTATGCCCAGATTTGCATTTGGATGTCTCTAGAAGGTTTCGGCACTAATTGGTAAAAAATACAAATTTGAAGGCTTGGAAAGTTCATAAGGTTGACCGAGAGTTGACTTTGTGGATATCGGATTCGGATTATGGTTCCGAGAATTTGAATAGCTTCTGTTGATACCCAACTTTTCTCTCATATTATTTTATAGTATATATACTTTGAAAATATCATTTTAGATCATTACTTACTTTACAAGAGTTATACAAGTATTTTTCTAATTTTTAATTATTTTTAAAGCTTTAAAATTAATTTTCTTGCATTTAAATTACTTGCGTATTTATTAATTACCCGTTAAATTATTTTACGATGACTTAATTATCCAAAGTTATTATTTTCATCAACATATATGTTTAAGATTATTTCACTTTATTTTATATAAGTATATTTGTATTTCTAAGCTATTTAAAATTTTTTGCAATAATAGCCAATATGTTGTGCATAATTATATTTTATTATATTATTTGTACCCAAATAGTATTTTATATTTTTATAATGTTAAATTATTATTTTCAAGAATCTTACTATGCAATCTTTTTATTATTTGTTAATTACTTTTTATAAATATTTTGTATAATTTTTCGTGTATTTAATTTATAGCCTAATTTGGAACCAATTCTGGACCAATTTAATGGCCCAAACGTCCAAAACCCCTTTTATCTTAACCTGGTCGGTACCCATTTAAAGGACCATCCCCACTCCCTTTTCGATCCTCGCCGTTGATCTCAAATGATCAATGGTCCATAATAAATCCCTACCCTTTCCTTATATCCTCTCACCCCAAAACCTAAGCCCATTCCCACACTCCAGCCGCCCCTAAATTCTCTCTACTCTCTTCTTCTCTGAGAAACCCTTGCCTTTGTATCTCTGAACCCCTCCAAATCCAGTCCTGATATGGATTCAATCATTGATTTACTTACCTATTTTGTGGTACTTCACTATTGTACATACGCATGTGATGTTACTTAGTTCTTGCTCTATTTTTGGCAAGAACTACCTCTCAAAATAAGGCCTGGATGACTTTGATCTTCAAGGATTTAGACGGTATTTCGGCTATATACACTCGAAAGGAGACGATGCTTGCACTCTTACTTCGATTTACAGTTGGTTGAATCCAACTAGGTTTTGATACCTCCATCTCCTCTATCGACTCAGATTGCATAAGATCTTTTCTTTCCTTTTCTATGTTTAGATTGATGGTTTTCCATTTTTTTTGCTTAATCGACTACTATATAAATCTCACTCCTAATCCCTTTTGACAGACCTTAACATTGTTATCCTCTCACTCTCGCTCGTTCTACACTATTCTGAAACTTGGGCACTTGGCTGACTGAAAGCCAAGGTCACCTAAATCCTCTCTATCTACCTCCCTAGTGTGAGCACTTCTCGGGCTCATTCGAAGCCCCCGTGAAATCTGACACACTAGGGTTTGGAGTTTTTGTTGTTGTTCTTACTTTGTTATTGGAACTTGGTGATTCTCCTCTATTTTTTGTTAAATCTCCAAATGGGTAAGTGTTCAAACACTCACAACTATATTTCTTCCTTGTTTGTGTTTATGCTTCTGAACATCTGTGTTATGTGGACCTTTCTAAGACAATATGATTCTCCTCTACTGTATAAGTTCGTACATAATCATTCATGTTTAGTCATTTTGGAAGAATTCTGAGTTGTTATGTTGGTTTTATGTTGTCATGTTTATGTATGCTTAAATTCCTACATTGACCGTTGAGTATCGAAACCTTTCTCATACCTCACTTTGAACATTTGTACTGAAACTCCCATGAAATTAATGTCTTACTAGAATTTGCCTTAATAAGTCTTTTTCTGCTGAACTATTTGTGTGTAATTTACTGTTACCTTGAAAATTGATCCCTGACCATTCCATGTCACAACACTGTCCCAATATCTAGCCTAAAAATGTTTCTCTACTATTTGTAACTCTGATGATTGTATTCCTTGACTTGTTAATCCTGTAATCTTTAGCATCATTACCTAAGGCTTCTAGGATAAATGTTCCACTTCTTCTCTTATGTGTGATCGACAGACAGGAGTCCTGTTAGTGTATAGATGATTTGTTCTTTTACCTACCATAAGTTTCTTTGAAATCTTTGAGCTATGATCAATGCTCATCATGTTAAGTCTTATGTTCAACCAAATGATATGTTGGCCAAATTTTGCCACTAGTCTGTTGTGATGCTATTTGTAACCATATTCTTATTAGACTATCATGTTAAAACCTTCATGAGTAATTTGTACTCTACTTGCTTCCTGCCTATGATTATGCTATATCATTATTTGAAGTTCTTTATGTTGGTCCTGAATCATGCTTTACTTTGAAACTCTATGTGGAGTGGATTGCTAGCTCATGTTACTCAATATTTTCACTTCAAAATTTTTTTAGGAAATACAAACATGAACCTGCCACATATATGTCTCATATGCCTTCCAATTTAATATTATCTTGTCTATGTCCTTTGGCTTATAGTTGCTGATAGCTATAGCCTAAAGAAGCTGAGAGTATGGACTTCAGAGTTTTCTTAACTAATTCAGTGAGTAGTTGTTTGGTTAAGTTGTTCATCTGTAACTACTGGGAAAGTGAATCCTCCACTTCTACCTGTTATGGGTCTATATATGAGTTTGAAGCTTGTAATTGTCATACTCTAACAATTGAGTCGAGTTTGTGTCTGGGTTTGCTTCTTGGTGCAAAGAATGAGCCTGTTGAAGGCCCAGTCAATTCTGGGTTATCTCCTTTTGGTCCAGCTCTATTTGTGGGGCCTGTAGTTATCTAAATATTGTAATACTGGGGCTTATTTTTCCTTACTTCTGGGCCTGTAATTATTTTTCAACTGAATGACAGGGAGATTAATTAAATGGGGGTTGGGGTATTCTAAGGATTGCATAAAAGGGTGGAAAACATGTGTATAAGGTCTATGTGTTCTATTTGCTATTTCGTTCAACATGCCTTATATGTTATTTAGTTTAGTGTGTTGTACACTAATAGAAAGCATGCCTATAGGAATCACGCACACACTTCACTTAACTTGTCAAAACATGTTGGCTCAAGTAATTGCTATATTTGTTTCCATGCGTACTACTAAACACTTCTAGATAGCATTCCTATAGGATACAATAACACATGTTTTGCTAATGTCCACCTAGTTACAATGTCTATATGGTTTCAATTAATTAATCCATCAACTGCTTCTATTTCTCTTAGCACGCTACTCCTTTAGACATCATGATTATAAGATCTTAATCAATCAATCTACTACTTCTGTTATTTTCGTTATACTGCCCCGCCTAGATGACATGCCTATTGGGATGAAGTATTATAAAATCAAGTTCAATTTTCAACCCTGCCTATGGGATATTATCACTCGTCTAGAAAGCATGTTTATAAAATCAAGAGTCGTTAATTCTGAGCTTTCAAACAGTTTTACTGCCTCATTGCATAAACAATTTAGAGATCATGCCTATAGGAGCTTTTTAATGCGTATAATCTGCGAATTCATTAGTCAGAAACAACAATGATGTTTGTGATGCTGGAAATCAGAATCTCCTATAAATTATTCCTATAGGAGTTGACAACTCTAATGCGCCTTAATTTCCTAAAATATGTACTGCCTAAACTTCCCGCGTGCATTTGTTGTTTATGTGTGGAGGTTGACTTGAGCCTTTAATTATCTTTACATGAAGTCCTATCTGTTATGAATGTCGCCCAGTTTTATCATTTTCAGCAACCTACGCTGAGTCTAGAACCACCTAATAGAGGTCCAAAGTCTCCTGGACCATAGGCATGGGCCGGGTAGTGCATTCATAGGGTACAATTTATAATTGCATTAGAGCGCCTTTAAGTAAACAACTTCAACAATGTAATTGGTAGCAAGAGATATGCCAGCTGAACAATATGAGCAACCCCTACCTTAAGGGAGTTTCAAAGTACTATTTATATTTCATGGGGTGATCCTTTAGGTAACATACTTAGGACCCCCCCCCCCCCCCCCCCCCCC